>WNYA01000376.1:111652-175445 GCA_019512145.1 Engystomops pustulosus
AATGTTCAGGTTATGAACCCTCTCCCTAGTACAGAAACGTATCCAAGAACACTTCTCTCTTATTGCCTTTATTTCATGATTGACTGATCGATGAACATCCATCTCTCACCTAATGTGGCGACATTAACAGAGAAGTGTCCATAAAGTATACGTAACACCAAAAAACACTCACATGTTCCGGAATAAGTTTATGTATTTCACAATATCCATATTACACCCATGTTTCCTCAAAAGTCTTATGAATGGCGGAGATTCTGTATGTGCGGCTATACATATGCAGGTTCGGCATATATAGTTGATTTGTTGTTAACACTGTTGTAAGGAGACAGACAGTGATAATCTTGTGACGCTCATACAGTCTGGCGCCCCCTGTGGATGTGACGTTCCCTTTTGCTGCATATTTTGGTGAATATCGATGTGGGGTCTGTGTCCATCTCTCAACTTCACTGTTCTCTTTAACAAGTATATGGATTTGTACACATATATTTAGAGCAAAAATTTAGAGTTTCCAATGCAAATTTTTGAATTTATTTGCCTTTACAATACAAAAGTTGGCATGACGGGCGGCAGAGTATGAATTTAAAAATTTGATTTGACAGAATAGGAGTTTATTTGGTTCTGTGATAATTTTGAATTACATAGATATTGGGGTAATGCGCAATGTACGGAATAGATGAAGAAACGTGAGTAATAGTTATGATTTTGCGCATACTACAACTGTGCTTTGTATAATAATTATGGATGTTGAATATTTATTAAGGATTCAAAATAATAAGAAAATAGGCACGGTTTTTGAGTGTAAGGTGATGAATTCTTGAGTTGTGCATTGGTGGTCACTTTGTGTATTATTTTTAAATCCATGTTGTGTTTGCGTAAACCTCCACTTTGATGAGTGTGTATGATAAAAACGACGGTTATCAAGGCATTTCAATGCACTTTTTGTCTTAAATAATTTGTCCGTTGTCACAAAGTAATGAGGGTGGTCAAATGTTAATTTGCAAATGCATGCCTGGTTGTTATTTTTTTCGGACTATAAGGGCACCATCAATTAAAAGCCTTCTAAATGTCTAGGTTGGTTCATGGTTCATATATTAAGGCGCCAACCAGTACTATAAGGAGGACTGAACAGCAGGTGGCAGCCTAGCTGCACAGTACAAGGCAGCTGTGTCCTGTAAGTACGGTTTTCATACCATAAGGCGTGGATTATAAGGTGCACATGAGTTTTTTAGCGCTGTTTAAGGATGGAGACAGACAGGTGGTGGAAAAAAAAAAAAAAGGGAAATAGATTGGAAAAAAAAGACATACACCTGTGCCACAGTACAAGGCAGCTGTTGTCTGTAAGTACGGGTCATAACAATGAAGGCGCACTGGATTCTAAGGGTGCACCTGGCTGATAGGATGGATGCCAGCAGGGTGTGGAAGGACCTGCTGCACAGTACAACGGCAGCTGGATGTCTGTAAGTACGGTTCCTACAAAGGCGCATGGATTATAAGGTTGCGCACCGTGATTAAGACAGGCTAACTGGATAATGACCCAAGCAGGGTGCGCAGGACGTGTGCCCACAGTACAAGGCAGTGTTCTGTCTGTAAGCATGGGATCTATATAAGGCGCACCTGATTATAAGGATGGATGACCAGCAGGTGGCAGACCTGTGCACAGTACAAGGCAGCTGTTGTCTGTAAGTACGGTTCATACATAAGGCGCACTGGATTATAAGGCGCACCTAGGATTTCTGAGAAAATCAAAGGATTTTTTGGTGCTCCTTATAGTCCGAAAAGTACATTAAGTATTACGGGGGCCTTTACTTTTTAATCAGTTTTGTTGCTATATTTTGCAGGTTGTGACCGTCTTAAAATTTCTAGCTGAAAAGCAGATATCTAGTTATTTCAGTTTTAGTGATATTATGTGATTTATTCATGGGAACAGATCACTATGAGGCGTCTGTGAGCTCTACACGTCTCCATCTATTACATGTAGCAGATGTGAAGGGAAATATTTTCTGTTTGGAGAACATTTTTTGCCAAAGACAAATTTTAAGTATTTTTTTAATACAATGTTTCAGTTTGAATCAAAATTGAATGAAGGCGCCGCTGTCTATAAACTCTTTCATGCCATTTTGAGAATGGAGCAGGTGTCTGCTCTCAGATATTACGTGGTTTGCTGCGGCTACTTTTAGAATTTTGACGTTTACAAATAAAATAGAAATTAGAGCAAAAAGAATTAAAGTAACTCTTGGGTGAATTCCTGAGTGAAGATGCTGATCATCTATCTGTCTAGTCATGTATCTCATATAATCCGACATATATATATATATATATATATATATATATATATATATATATATCTCACTTTTTCTCCATTTATCAATCTTCTATTTCTCTTCCCCTGTATTAAATCTCTCACACCCCGCCCCCTGTACACACCCCCCCCCCTGTACACACCCCCCCCCCCGTACACATACACACGGGTCATCCCTAGAAATGTGTAAAAAAATATTTTGTGACAATAGCAGTTTTATTCTGTACCCTCACAGTAAAGGGTTAATATTTTTTAAGCATTCAGCCATTTTACCCTAAAATATGTAGCCACTGGAAAATACTATTCTCACTGGGGAGAAAAATAATAATAATTAAAAAAAAAAAAAAAAAACACACACCCTCAAAGTTAAAAATAAATTTGAGCCTCAAAATAAATGTGAAAAAAAAAGTGCTGTGACCTGAAGGGGGATGTGTGCAGTGAAAAAATACAAAAAAAAAAAATACACACACAGCGCCGTCACCGAGGAGCTGCATCATCCACTTCTTCCGAATCCAGAACGACACCAGTGAGAAACGCATCAATCACCGACACTGGTAACTACCAGCAGGAGCCCCTCCCCCCTGACAACAAGATTCCTCACCTGTAGTCAGCAGATCCCTGAGAGCTTAGAATCTGTTCTGTAAGACCTAGAAAAAAAAAACAAAAACATCCTGTTATCCAATGACCTCCGAGTAACGCGCTACACATCATGTGCGCTATTTATACCGCCACGTGTAATGTCATACATGGCGCACTTGTACTATACGTGTCACGTCTTACACCTCATGTACTTGTAGTGTATGGATTGTACGCCGTGTGATGTCACAGAACACACGTGACGTATGATGTCATAGGGCACACGCACACATGACGCATGATGTCATAGGGCACACGTACACGTGACGTATGATGTCATGTCGCCCGGTGCACGTGACGTGTGATGCGATGCCGTGTCGCACACATGTGAGGTAGCCATGGTCTATTGTTCTCTCTGCACTGCCCCCTCTCTGGCCGCCTGGGGGCGCTGTGCACAGCTCAGGGGCCGCAGCACAGCAGGTCTCTGCAGGGGCTCTCCCTGGGGCCCTCACTCGCCTTCTCTTAGGGCCACACACACCATGCACCTCATCACAAAATAGTCCCCAGAGGCAACATGGCGGCGGCAGCGGCGAGCAGATCCCCGGCCTGGGCCGCCTCAGCCGTGCAGCGCCCTGCCCCTCGCGGTGATCGCCCCGCACCGTGCGCTGAGCCTCACCTCCTCCTCGCCCGGGATTCTTCTCCTCGGTCGTAGGCCCGGTCACACCCCGGGATCCCTCCGCCGCCTCACGCCCGCCACCAAGCGCACTGCGTACAAAGAGGTGCGAGCGGAGGAACACGGATCATTCACCGCGGATGGATATCATGACGTCATTTCCTCAGCGAGCGCTGACTGGCCGCGAAGACTGGAGCGGGCCGGAACGTCACGGGCGGGAGCTCCGCCCTCGTGGCAAAGCGGTTACTGCGCCTGCGCACTACCCGTTCCTCCTCCCTGAAGAGGGAGGGGCCTGTAAAAATAATACCCCCTCTGCTGAACCGCCAAATCTTATACAACGCCCCAAATGTGACAACCTGAAAGGATTGGGGCCCCCAGCACCCCAAATATAAAAATCTGACAGAAATGTGGCCCCCAGCACCCCAAATATAAAAACCTGACAGGAGTGTGGCCCAGCACCAGAATATAAGAACCTGACAGGGGAGGTGGCCCACTGCACCCGGAAATTATGAAAAACCTGACAGGAATGTGGCCCCAGCACCCCAAGGTATAAAAAGCCGGGACAGGTAATGTGGCCCCCAAGCACCCCTACCAAGTATATAAAACCTGACGAGGAATGTGGCGCCCAGCCCCCCAAATATAATAACGACAGGAATGTGGCCCCCAGCACACCCAAATATAAAAAACTGCAGGATTTTGGGGCCCCCAGCACGAACCAACAATATGTAAACCATGATGGAGGGTGGCCACCAGCACCCCACAAATCTAAAAAAACCTGAACACGGAGTGTGGCACCCAGCCCCCAAATATAAGAACATGAAGGAGGGGCCCAATGCACCACCCGACATATAACGACACGTGATAGGAAATTGTGACCAAGCACGCCCAAATGATAAAAACCATGGAAGGGAGTGTGGCCCCCAGCACCCCAAAATATAAGACACCTGAAGGAGTGTGGCCCACTGCACCCCAAACAGTAAAAAACCCGCGTCAGGAAGTGTGACCCCAGTCACGCCAAATATAAGAAACCATGACAGGAGTGTGGCCCCCAGCACCCCAACCTATAAAGAACCTGACAGGAGTTTGGCCCACTGCACCCCAAATATAATAACCTGCTGGAGGCTGGGCCCACGCACCCAGATATAAAGAACCTACAGGAGGATGTGGCCCCCAGCACCCCCCAAATATAAGAACTGACAGGAGTGTGGCCACTGCACCCCAAATATTAAAACCTAACAGGAGTGTGGGCCCCCAGCCACCCCAAATATAAAGAACTGACAGGAGTGTGGCCCACGGCACCCCCAAAGATAAGAACCTGACAGGGTGGGCCCCCAGCACCCAAAATAAAAACCTGACAGGAATGTGGCCGCCCAGCACCCAAAGATAATAACCTGGACCGAGGTGGACCCCAAGCACGCCAAATATTAAGAAGCCGGATCATATGGGTGAGAACATATAATGGGGGTGCTGTCCCTCTTCTTTTTTTTTTACTCCCCTCCGGTTTGGCACATTATAAAAACTGCGTCTCTGAAAAATCGAAACAGAACCCTAAGATGAGGCGTGAGTCAAGTAGTTGCGGTGACATCTAGGGTGATGCCGCACATGGCGTTTTGAAACCGTTTTTTTGGTCCGTATTTTAGCAGTCGGGTTTTAAAACAAACGCATTCCTTTGGCCGGTTTGTATTGCAGCTAATTAGGAAAACTGTCAAAAAACGGATATGCGTTTTTAACGATAGCGCTATTAATAAAAGGACCTAGAAACGTTTACAAGCGCCATGTGCGCGGATCACCCTAAGGGTGAAGACCACACGTGGGTTTTTAGGCCGTTTTTGGGACCCGTCTTTTTTTACTAGTGCGTTTCGAGCGTAAAAAAAACGCAGTGACAAAAAAAAAACGCGCACCGCGTTGTTTTGAAAACCAACGCGTTGCATTTTTGTGCCGTTTTGTTATATAGCGCAAATTCGGAGGAAAAACGGACCAAAAAACACGCAAGGCGTTTTTTACGATCTGAACCGCACTTCGGAAAAAAAAACGGCCCAAAAAAAAAGGCCACGTGTGTCTTAACCCGAAAGCTTCATACAGACGCCTTGTATCTGACAGCTTGTCTTATGTAGTTCTAGGGCTAAGAGGTTACAACGTGAAGGAAATTACCAGAGGTCCGTTTGTTAACTAGGGGTCGATGTATTCTAGGTACAATCCGCAAGCATGTCCTGTATTTTGCTGTGCGGTTCGTTGTAAAATTCCCTTAAGCCGGCGTATTGTCCGCATTTTAAGTGAGGAATTAAAAAAGAAGAAGAGACATTTTTTTTTTCAAGCAAGAAAAATTGTCAACACGCAGGAACTAAAAATAACACTAGTCGACTTATTAGCGTAGTGTCCCCGGATAACACAAAACTATTACTCCTAAAAATATACTACCCCACAGCACATACAACGATTACACTGTTGCACCCCACAGATAAAACACCACGAGGGTGTTGGAGCTCTTAATGTATTATAATAATTCTATGACACCCCTGCGATAAAATTATCATAAAGTACACCAAAAAGTTGACATATATTAATTCCATATGAAGATGCAAGAGTATAGTCCCACCTTAGGATAATACAAACGATACAACTTCTACTAGACCCTTTTCGAAGAAATGCTATTGTACACTTACAAAGGGCTACATATAGACAAATAAATAGTGAACACACCGATAGGATAATTAATGCGAGAGGTGGGAGGTTGTAACAGGGCCGGAGGCGGGGAGCTGTTAGGGGAGTCGGATGAAAACCCTCTGATAAAGGGTTCTAGAGCCTGGACATTATGTCTATAAGCGTTAGATTCTGCTGGAAAAGAATACGTTAAAAGGGTTTGTAAGTGTTGTCCAATAGTTGGCTGTATGTAAACTGGAGGGTGATTGGAGAGGTGCTACCAACTGACCAGGTGGAGGATTATACCCAGTGTGCAGGTGGGGCACGTGGTATTGAGACTACTGGACAGAGTGAAGAGAACGTCGTGTTCAGTGAAAACCTTAAGAAGCTGTAAACAGAACACCGATCCCAGGATCGGAGTCAGAGACTCTAACCAGAGCTGAAGGTTCCACAGTTTGGACACAGCTCCTCTCCAGTATCCCAGCATTACTACCGGGACAGTGGTGCTATTCCTGCGAGACCCTCTCCAGACCACTACTCAGGGTACCAGAATACGATTCTGACTTGTGACTGGTTGGGCCCGTGGGCTGTGTTGTTCAATAAAGAACCCCGTGAGTTGATTGCACAACGTTGCCGTCACGTTGTGATCCTGGATAAGGCATTTACCACCACGGGCTCCCCATCCATTACCCAGGGGCATATCTTACAGCCACTCAGGGGTTGCCTAAGGCGGAGAACAAAGTATCAGCCTCTCCCTCCATATTTCTTCCATACACACTGCTGGAGAGCTGCCAGGCGTAGGAAACCCTACGGTCCCCATACAAGCCCGAACATCAGGGTGCCCTCTGCTGCAACCGCCTGCCATTCCGGTATTCTGGAGGCAGTG
This sequence comes from Engystomops pustulosus, assembly GCA_019512145.1. Taxonomy (NCBI): domain Eukaryota; kingdom Metazoa; phylum Chordata; class Amphibia; order Anura; family Leptodactylidae; genus Engystomops; species Engystomops pustulosus. The sequence goes on from WNYA01000376.1 coordinate 118,727, forward strand.
GGAAAAAGAATACGGTCCCCCGGGAGTAGAGAGAGTGGCAGGAGCGTTGGTTGTGGATGGGGGCAAACAATGAGGGCATGTAGTATGAGTCCCGGGTAATGGATGGGGAGCTGTGTGTCTGGTAACAGCCTGGATCAGGATTCAGTCGGAGGAAAGTATAAAAACCTGACAGGAATGTGGCCCCCAGCACCCCAAGTATAAAAACCTGACAGGAATGTGGCCCCCAGCACCCCAATACACATGGGGGTCTGTACATTACAGATGAGTAAAGGGTCGGGGGTCTTGTATTACACAGGGAGGTCTGTACATTACAGATGAGTAAAGGGTTGGGGGTCTTGTATTACACAGGGGGGTCTGTACATTACAGATGAGTAAAGGGTTGGGGGTCTGTACATTACAGATGAGTAAAGGGTTGGGGGTCTTGTATTACACAGGGGTACAGTAAAGAACCAGCTCCTGAGGAGACTATTCTACAGAGTCACAGCTCTTACAGTAAGGAACCGGCTCCTGAGGAGACTATTCTACAGAGTCACAGCTCTTACAGTAAGGAACAAGCTCCTGAGGAGACTATTCTACAGAGTCACAGCTCTTACAGTAAAGAACCAGCTCCTGAGGAGACTATTATAATGAGTCCTCGTTGTTCTCTCGATTATTTACCGTGTTTTCTTGTGTGTTTTCTGTGTTTGCAGCTTCTGTTGTGCCGAGAAAAAACAAACAAAATGTCTATTATTTTATTGTTCATTATAAAGACACTTTTATATTATAATATGACCTCATAGGCAGGTGATGGTTGCTACAGCCTAAGGCGTCAGCGGAGATTGTAGGGCACAGGCAGTGGTATAGCACGTTTTGCTACCGCTGTAGTTACGCCCCTGTATGATAGAGATATGATACTAGCAGTGATTTTGAATAAGAGAAAAATAATCAATTAGAGCTAAAATGATTGTTATAAAATTAAACGCTCATGTGATACATTTTTACATTTACACGAGATGCTGCTGCCTGGTTTTGGTTTACTCTTCTGCTATGAGCCAAGATGACTAACACATACTAATATCTGAAGCTTTGGCCATACATATATGTCATATCTATGTGTGCTGCGTTTGTTGTTATCCTGTGATCTGCAGATCTGTGGAACGTCTAAATTGTCAGGGCCTGAGAATACAAAATGGTTTGTCTTTATGTACTTTGTTGGCCAAAATGACGATCATGGCTAAAAGTGAAATTGTGGTTATAAGGGGTAAATGGTAAATAAGAGTTCCTTCATGGACAATGTCAACCCCGCCCTTACATCAGTTGAGGCAATATGTGAACAAGACTCTGTCTAATGATGGCAGGCTGCCATGAAGGATGACTCAACAGGAATATAACCTCTATGGTAGAGGAAAATGACCATGTGATGCGAAATTTTGAATTTGTTTTTCATCTATTTATGTATCAAATGTCTGGATTTAAGTTGGGGATTTTTACTTTTAAGTATTTTATTTAATTGGTTTTCTATGGGACTACTAAAATGTACACACACATAACACATGACCATTTCTTATACATACACACAACGTTTATACATGGACATTAAGGGAACTATGTGATGTATCTTTGTTTTTTATGGGATATTTGACAAAATATTGTAATGACTGACATCTATAATATACACAGGATGCTCCCGCTGAAATTCAGTAGGATTAGGTTTCAGTCAAGAAGGGCTATGGTATCATTATGGAGTAAGCTCACGGGACAATGCATAAGGTTAATACCTGAGGAACTGGAAGTTTCATTGGTTGACAGGGATGAATAATATAGTGAAAGGTATCCATACTTAAATTCAGTTTGGAATTAAGAAGAAGGGTAGGTAGTGCATACGGGAAAACAATACAAGATGCAATACAGTAAGAGCAATGTTTTCATTCAAAAGACAAAATGGGCTGTTCCGAAAAAGAGAACATGAAGTGTGTTAAATAAATATTGGGTTATATGCATATTGATTAAAGGTATTAGGGTAATCTTAAGGTTATTCATTACAATAAATGGCTTTGTTCTTGAATTAAAACTAATAAGAATCACATGATGTACCGAAAAATGCAACAGGATTCTAACATTTGTCATATTATGTTGATGTTTTGTAATATAAATTTGTTATTTCAGTAGTAATTAATAACAATGTTATATTAAGTAGTTATAGTAACAAACAATGAATGATATGGTTTCACTGTGATCGTTATAAGTTAGCATATTCACGATTGGTGTAGATATTTAGGGCAAAAGAAGATTCTTAATCAAGTCTCCAAATACACATGGAAAAGACTCGAGATTTATTATGGATCAAAGACTGAACTTAAAATTTCAAGTGCTAGAAATCCCATGAAGGTAAAGAATTGATGTGCAGATGTCTTACCGTAAACAACATGACGGTGCTAAGGTACACCCTTTATGGACTTATCTGATGGACGGTGTTATCACTGATGAATGACAGCTGATTATTATTATCGAGATACATCCAGATGACGAAAATTGGAAGAGTGTTGTATCTGAGTTGTATCAAGAATGTTTTGGTCAAAGATGTTGTCACCAACCGGTGAGGAAAAGGGTATTGATACAATTGTGACTAAGGCTGTTTATACTTTGACTAAGGTTACATCTGCTAAGAAGAATCATTGTCATGTAACCCTTGCAGTGCATCACAGGTTCAGTGAAGAAAGCACTGATGACTCCCAGGGGGAACTCAAATTACAACAATTATTTTGAGTCAAAGTAAATTTCAAGAGGTGACTGCTTGTACGGATATCATAAGTACATGTTCCTTATGAAGAGTTTGGTTTTACATCTAATCTTTCTACGAATTGTGTATGCCCTGGAAGAAGAAATAACAACAAGAAATGTAATTAAAGTATTAAAGTTTCTGCACATTAATAATCTATCACTAGTAATAATACGGCATCCACATACTAAAGGACGGGGGAGTTGTAACTATCCTTCACTGGACAAGAGATGTTGAACCATAAGAAGATGACAAGGAAGTTTCATCTAGTTAGTTTAGTTATAGTTATCAATTTATTGGTATTTGCTCACAGTACACCATAACATTATTAATATCATAATTTGTAGGGAATGGTAATATGATTGATATTCATATACGGACAATTATTTATTATGACACATTTTAATCAAAAGGAAGAAAAATCATCTGATGATCATTGGTGAATATTGTTAGTGGATTATTTTGAGGGATTTGTGAACAGATGTAATCTCACCCTCAAGAGGGGAAATGTTAAATATTACGATGTCAATATCAATTGGGGTGTGAAAAAGTACTCAAGAGTACAAAACAAATGGAGGTAAGTGGGAAATAACATGAGTGAAAGCAGGACCATATATGGCCAGTACTTCCGAGTTGTTTGGACATATTGATGTATACGTTACAATGGAAGGAAACAACCCCAACCACATCAGTGGCCTTTACTATATAATGGTCTCTGTGTTGCTGGTCCATGGTTCAATAACGGAATGTTACCATATATGGTTTAGCGACAAGGCCAAAGGAGGAGTTTGCGCTCACAGGTAAATCTATGAGAAGTGTACTCTGTTATAAGGATTCTGTCCAAGGGGGATGGCCACAGTGCCCATAATCACACACACCAAGATCGCTCTAGACACTGACATATGGAGGAGAGTTAAGGACACAAGAGCGAGATGAATGGAGGAAAGAAAGACCCACCAGATGATGAAAAATTCACCAGAACATATTCAGGACTGACGACTTTCCACATGACTAAGATCTGCACAGTATTCGGATATTCTGCAACCTGGACACGACATAAACATAACTTTTTTAATAATTATCCTGAGTCCTGACTTCACCTAAAGTAGGTATTTTTGGAAGAAAAACATACTAAAGTACGCGGGAAAGAGAAAGACTATAATATTCACTACGATAATTTATTACAATCAGAGATCCAGGCCCGTGACTGACAAATCATAGATCGGCCCTGACGATGACAAGCATCATAGATCCAGCGCCCTGGACTGACAAACATCATAGCTCCAGGGCCCCTGCGACTGACACAAAACATCAGATCCAGGGCCCTGCGACTGACCAACAATCATAGATCCAGGCCCTGCGAATGACAAACATCATAGATCCAGGCCCTGTGACTGACAAACATCATAGATCCAGGCATGCGGACGACAAGCATATAGATTCCAGGCACCAGGACTGACAAACATCATAGAAGGCCCTGTGACTGACAACATCATAGCTCCAGGCCCGCGACTGACAAGCATCATAGATCCAGCCCTGCGACTGACAAACATTGATCCCGGCCCTGCGATGACAAACATCATATGATCACGGCCAGGGTGATGAACAAACATCATAGATCCAGGCCCTGCGACTGACAAAAATCATCGATCCAGGCCCTGCGACTGACAAACAATTCATAGATCCAGGCACTGTGTGACTGGACAAATATAGACAAGGCCTGTGACTGACAAACATCATAGATCCAGGCCCTGCGACTGACAACAGCATAGATCCAGACCTTGACGAAAAACATCATAGAATCCAGGCCTGCGACTGGACAAACATCATAGAATCCAGGCCCATGTGACTGACCAAAACATCATAGATCCAGGCCCGGTGACTGACAAACATCATAGATCCAGGCCCTGTGACTGAACATCATAGATCCAGCCATGGTTGAACTGACCAAACTTCATAGATCAGGACCTGCGACTGTAAATATCATAGATCAGGCCCGGCGACTGATAACATCATGATTCCAGGCCTTGGATGGACTGACAAAATCAAGATCCAGGCCCTGTGACTGACAAAATCATAGGCATTTCAAGGCTGTGACTGACAAACATCATAGAATCCAGGCACTGCGACCTGAAAAAATCATAGATACAGGCCCAGCGACTGACAAACATCATAGATCCAGCATTGCGAATGCCAAACAATCATAGATTCCAGGCCCTGCGATGACAAAATCAATGGGATCCAGGCCCTGCGGACTGACAAACATCATAGATCCAGGCATGTGACTGACAAACATCATAGATCCAGGCCCGGGACTGACAAACATTTCATGATTCCAGGCACGGTGACTGACCAAACATATAGTCTTTTTTTTTTTTTTTTTTTTTTTTTATTTCTTCCTTTTTTTTCTTTTTTCCTCTTTTTTTTCTTTAGATCCGGCCCTGCGACTGACAAACATCATAGACCAGGCCTGCGACTGAACAAAAATCATAGATCCAGGACCTGGACTGACAAAAATCATAGACAGGCCCAGAGACTGACAAAAAATCCTAGATAAGGCACCGGGGACTGACAAAACAACATCATAGATCCAGGGACCTCGACTGACACAAACATATAGATCCAGGCCCGCGACTGACAAAACATCATAGATCCAGGCCCTGCCTGTGATGACAAAATATAGATCCAGGCACCAGGACTGACCCAACATCATAGATCCAGGGCCCTGACGACTGACCAAAACAATCATAGGATCCAGGCCCGGCGATGACAAACATCATAGTCCAGGCCCATGCGAACTGACAAAACATCATAGATCAGGCCACCGGGACTGACAAACATAATAGATCACGGGCCCCTGCGATGACAAACATCATAGATTTTGCCAAGACACTGGTGTGTGACTGACAACATTCATAGATCCAGGCAATGTGACTGACAAACATCAAGATCCAGGCACTGGGGACTGACAAACATCATAGAATCCAGGCCCCTGCGATGACAAACATCAAGATCCAGGCCTTTGGGGTGGGGGGGGGGGGACTTTTTGGGACCAAACAGATAGATCCAGGCCCTGCAACGACAAACATATAGAGCAGGCCCGGGGACTGACAAACATCATAGAGATCCAGGCCTGCGACGACAAAAATCATAGATTTCCAGGCCCTTATGCCGAATGATAAACATCATAGATCCCGACCCGGGGACTGAACAAAATCATAGATCCAGGCCCTGACGATTGACAAACATCATAGATCCAGCCAGCGACTGACAACCTCATAGATCCAGGCCTGTGATGACACAAACATCATAGATCCAGGCCCTGACTGACAGACTCATAGATCCAGGCCCTTGGACTGACAAACATCATAGATCCAGGACCCTGTGACTTGACAACATCATAGATCAGGACCTGTACTGACAAATTCATAGATCCAGGCTGCGACTGACAAACATCATAGATCCAGACCTGAGCTGACAAAAATCATAGATCCAGCCCTCTAAGAGTGACAAACTATCATAAGATCCGCCCCTGCGACTGAACAAACATCATAGATCCAGGCCTCGGCTGACATCACAATATAGATCCAGACCCTACTGACAATCATGAAGCCGCGACTGACAAACATCTATATCCGTGCCGCGCGATGAACAAAACACATAGATCCAGGTCCCTGCGAAGTGACAAACATCAATAGATCCGGCCCTGTGACTGACAACATCATAGATCCCAGGCCTTGGACTGCACAAACATCATAATCCAGGCCCTCGCTACTACAAACATTCATAGATCCAGGCCCTGCGACTGACAAACATCATAGATCCAGAGCCCTGCGACTGACAAACCATAGATCCAGGCACCTGGAATGACTTACAAACATAATAGTCCAGACCCTGTGACTGAACACAAGATCGATTATGATCATAGATCCAGCCGTGCACACATCGATCGGCCATGACTACAACATCATTAGATTCCAGGCCACTGTGACTGACAAACATCATAGATCCAGGCCCCTCGACTGACAACATCATATTCCAGAGCCTGCGGACTGAACACACTCTATAGAGCCAGGCCCTGAGGCTACTGAACAAACATCAGTAGATCCCGGCACCTGTACTGACAACATCATAGATCCAGGCCTGTGATGGACAACATTAGATCCAGGCCCGTGACTGACCAACTCATAGATCCAGACCATGCACGGATGACAATTCATAGATCCTAGCTGACACTCGACTAAACATCTAGATCCAGGCCCTCGCTGACAACATCATAGATCCTAGGCCTGCGACTCGACAAACATATCACGATCAGACCCTGCCCTGACAAACATCATAGATCCAGGCCCTGTGACTGACAACATCATAGATCCAGACCCCTGTGACGACAAACATCAATAGATCCAGGCCCGTGACTGACAAACATCATAGATCCAGCCCTGTGACTGACCAATACATCGATAGATCCAGGCCCTGACTGACTGGACAAACATCATAGATCCAGAGCCCTAGCGCACTGACAAACATCATAATCGCACAGCCCTTGACTGACACTCAGACTGCCGACGACAAACATCATAGATCCAGGCCCTGCGACGACAAAACATCATAGATCCAGCACCAGGACTGACATACCTCTAGATCCAGGCCCTGTCGACTGCAAGACATCATAATCCAGCCCTGCGACTGCAAAATCATAATCCAGCCCTGGCGACTGACAAACATACACTAGATCCGACCTGTGACTGAACAAACATTTCATAGATCCAGGCCTGCATGTGACTGACAAAATATAGTCCCAGCCTGCACTGACAAACAACATAGATCCAGCCCTTGGACTGACAAACATATGAGACCAGCCCTGCACTGGACAAACATCATAGATCCCTACCTGCAGAAACTTAATCCAGCCGACTGCACCTCATAGATCCAGGCCCGCGCAACCGCAAACATCATAGATCCAGTCCCTTTGCGACTGACAACATCATAGATCCAGGCCGTGACTGACAAAATCATAGATCCAGACCTGGACTGACAAAATGGCATATATCAGGCCCTGGACGAATCAATAGCCTGCATGACAAACACATAGTCCAGGGCCCGTGGACTGACAAACATCATAGAATCCATGCCCTGCTGCTGGACAAACATCATAGATCCAGCATGCCGCTTGACTACAAAATCATAGATACAAGGCCCTGACGACTGGACAAACATCATGATCCAGCCTGCAACGAACTGCCACAGGCCTGCACTGAAACATCATAATCCAGGCCCTGCGATGACAAACATCATAGATCCGGCCCCTGTCTGAACATAGACCAGACCCTTATGACAACATCATAGATCCAGGGCCCCCCCAGATAAAAACTCGACGCACCCCCTTGTACTGACAACATCTCTAGATCCCAGCAGGCCCTGCCGACTGACAACATCATTAGATCCAGGCCATGTGACTGGACAAACATCATAGATCCAGCACGTGGCTACAAACATCATAGATCCAGCCCGTGCACTGACAACATTCATAGATCCAGACCCTGCGACCTGACAAACTTCATAGACCAGCCTCTGACTGACAACAACATCATGATCCAGGCCCGCGACTGGACAAAAAATCATAGACCGGCCCTGCACTGACAATAACATAGATCCAGTGCCCTGGACTGACAAACATCATATGATCCAGGCCCTGCGACTGACAAACATCATAGATCCAGCCCTGCCTGACTGAACAAACACATCATAGATCCAGACCTGCGACTGACAAACATCATAGATTCCAGGCCTGCGACTGACAAACAATCATAGATAGCCCTCGACGAACCTGTAGCCGTGACTGACAACAACAAGATCCACTGCGCGTACTGACAAACATCATAGATCCAGCCCTGCGACTGACAACACTCATAGATCCAGGCCTCGACTGACCAACACTGGATAGCCCGCAAAAACATCATAGACAGGACCCTGCGACTGACAAACAATCTAGATCCAGGCCCTGCGACTGAAACATTAGATATCCACTGACGACTATCGATCCGGCCATGCGATTGAAGAACATCATAGATCCAGGCCCTGCGACTGACAACATCATAGATCCCGCCTGCGGACTGACAAACATCATAGATCCAGGACTCCGACGACAACATCATAGATCCCAGGCCATTGGACTGGACAACATAATCATAGATCCAGGCCTGTAGACTGACAAACCTCATTTGATCAACGGCCTGAGACTGACCAAAACATCATAGATCCAGGCCCTCTGAACTGAAACATATCAGGCGCTACGACACTCATAGATCCAGGCCCTGCGACTGAACAACATCATAGATCCAGGCCCCTGCGACTGCACTATAGAAGCTTGAACTGAATAAGATCAGGCCTGGACATCTTCCACCATGCGACTAACATAATAGATCCAGGCGCACTGACACTCATAGCATCCAGGCCCGTGATGACAAACATCATGATCCAGGCCTGCGACTGAAACATCATAGATGCCAGCCCTGGACTGACAAACATCTACTTATCAGGCCTCTGCTGGACATGACAAATATCATAGATCCAGCCATGCCTGAATGACAACCTCATAGATCCAGGCCCTGGACTTGGGAAACCACAAACTCATGAATCCCGACCCTGCGATCTGACAAATCAGATCCGCCACACAACTATAAGATCCAGGCCCTCGATCGCTGCAAACATCAAGATCCAGACCCTGCGACTGACAAACATCATAGATCCAGACCCTGTGACCTGAACAAACTCATAGATCCAGGCACTGGTGAATGAAAACATCAATAGATCCAGGCCTGACGACTGACAAACATCATAGATCCAACCTGCGGCACATGTAGGCCGCGACTGAACAAATATCACTGATCCAGGCCCGTGCGACGACAAAAAATCATAGATCCAGGTCCCGCGACTGACAAACATCATAGTCCAGGCCTGACTGACTCAGACCCTCGCTGACAAACCATCAAGATCAGCACCGGGAACTGAACACATCATAGATGCGGCCTTTGCGACTGACAAATCATCATAGACCAGGCACTCAATGACAACATCATAGATCAGGCCCTGCGACTGACAAAACATCATAGCCCTTGATGCCAGACCACATCGGCCCTGACTGGACAAACATCAAGGAGCCAGGCCCGCTGTATGACAACATCATTAGATCACAGGCCCTGCGAACTCACGCATAATGGCCTGCGACTACAACTCATAATCCAGGCCCTGCGACTGGACAAACATCATAATCCAGGCAACCATGGACTGTAAACATCTAGATCCGGCCCCTCTGCGACTGACAACAAACATCATAGATCACCTGCCCTGCACTGACAAAATCATGATCCAGGCCCTGCGAGACAACAAATCATAGATCCAGGCCCTGCGACTGACAACACTAGATGCACGGATATAAATCAAGCAGCCCAGGTGACACTGACAAATCATCATAGATCCAGGCCCTGTCGACTGAACAAACATCAATAGATCCAGCACCCTGCGATGGAAACGACAAACATCATCAATCCCGGCCCGGACTGACAAACATCATATCCGTGCCCGTGTGACTGACAAAAATAGATCCGACCCTCGACTGACACACATCATGATATCCCGGCACACATGTGTATGACAAACCATCATGATCCAGGCCTCTGCTGACTGACAACATCATAGATACACGCCCTGTGACTGACAAATCAGATCCCGGAACAACCTCATAGATCCAGAGCCCGTGACTGGACAAACATCATAGATCGCAGACCCTGCGACTGACAAACTCATAGATCCAGGCCTGCAGACGACAAACATCCAAGATCTCAGAGCCCTGAATGACGAAACACACTTAGATCCAGGCCCCTGCGACTACAAACATCATAGATCCAGGCCTGCGACTGAACAACATCAAGATCCAGGCCCTGGGACTGACAAAATCATAGATCCACCCTGACGACTGACAAACATCCATAGATCCAGGCACACTGGCACGACAAACATCATAGATCCAGAGATCCAGGCCGGGACTGACAAAATCATAGATCCAGGCCTGCGACTGACAAACATCATAGATCAGGCCCTGTGGACAAAACATAGATCCAGGCCCTGGGACCTGAAAACATCATAGATCCAGGCCCTGCTGCGACTGACAAACATCATAGATCCAGGCCCTGCGGACTTGACAAACATAATAGATCCAGGCCCTGCGACTGACAAAAACTATAGATCAGGCACCTGGACTGACAAACATCATAGATCCAGCACGGACTGACAACATCATAGATCCAGCCTGCGGACTGAACCAACTATATAGATCCAGACGCCTGGACTGACAAACATCATAGATCCAGCGCCATGGGACTGCACCCAACACATCATAGATTAGGCCCATGGGACTGGACAAACATCATAGTCCAGGCCGGCTGCCTGACAAAACATAATAGATCCAGGCACCTGGACCTGACAAAATCATAGATCAGCCATGACCTGGACTGACAAAACATCATACCCGCCGCGACTGCAAACATTACCCGCGACTGACAAAATCATAGACTCAGGGCCAAGCGACTGACAAACATCATGAGATCCAGGGCCCTGCTTGATGACAAATACTCATAGATTCAGGCCCTGCGACTGACACAACACTCATAGATCCAGGCCATGTGCGCGACAAACATCATAGATCAAGACCCTGCAACTGACAAACATCATAGATCAGGCCCTGGGACTGACAAATTATCATAGACTCCAGGCCCTGCTGAACTTTTTTGGTGGGGGGAAAACATCCATAGTAGTCCAGGCCCCTGAGGACTGACAACATCATAGATCCAGACCGCGACATGACAAACATCATAAGTCCAGGCCCGATTGGGACAAATATCATAGGATCCAGCACTGTGAGACTGACAAACTCATAGATCACAGGCCATGGGACTGACAAACATCATAGATCAGGCCCGTGTGAATGACAACAGTTTTTCAAATGATCCAGACCACTGCGACTGAAATATCATCTAGATCCAGGCCCTGTGCATGTACAAAACATCATAGATCCAGGCCCTGCGTTACTGAAAACATCATAGGATCAGGCCCGACTGACCAAAAATCATAGAATCAGGCCCGCGGACTGACAAAAACATCATACGCTCCAGGCCCTGCGACTGACAAACATCATAGATCCAGACCCTTGTGACTGACAAACATCAATGATCCAGGCCCTGCCGAACTGAAAACATCATAGATCCAGGCACCAGCGACTGAACATTTAGACAGGCTTAATCAAAACATCATAGATCCAGACCTGCGGACTGAAAAATCATCATCGATCCAGGCCCTGCGACTGAAAACATCAAGATCCGGCCCTGCAGACTGCAACATCAGAACAGCATGGTAACATAAGAATCCAGGCCTGCGACTGCCTGGCCAGCAGACAAACATTATAGATCCAGGCCTGGACGTGAATGACAGAATTCATAGATCCAGGACCAGGGCTGACAAACATCATAGATCCAGGCCGGTGACTGACCAACATTCATAGCATCCAGCCCTGGCGATGACAAACATCATAGATCCAGGCACAGCTGACAACAACATCATAGATCCAGGACCTGTCCGACTGCAACATCATAGATCAGGCTACCATGGACTGACAAACATTATGATCCAGGCCCTTGTGATGCCGACGAAAATATCATAGACTCCAGGCCTCTGCGTGAACTGACAACATCATAGACTTCCAGGCCCTGACTGACAAAATACATAGATCAGGCCGTGCTGCACAAACATCATAGATCCAGGCACCGCGACGACAAACATCAATATCAGGCCCTGCGACTGACAAAATCTAGATACAGGCCCTGCGAACTGACAAACATCATGATAGGTCCAGGCCAGCGACGACAAAACCATCATAGATCCAGCCCAGCAATGACAAAAACATCAAGATCAGGCCCTGCGTGACTGGACAAATCATCATAGATCCAAGGCCCTGCCACAATGACAAACTAATATAGATCCAGGCCAATTGGGACTGACAGCAATACAGTAGATCCAGGACACCTGCGACTGACAACATCATAGATCCAGCCATTGCGACTGACAAACATCATAGATCCAGGACCGGGACTGAAACATCTCATAGATCCCAGGCAACTGAGACTGAAAACATACTAGATCCAGGGCCTGGACTGGACAACATGATCAGCTACGAATCCAGGACCAGGACGTGACAACATCATAGAATCCAGGGCCATGCGACACTGACAAAATCATGACCAGGCCCTGTGACTAATACAAAATCATAGATTCCAGCCCTGCGCTGACAAAACATCATAGATTCCAGCCCAGGGATGACAACAGCATAGGATCCAGCCCTGTGACTGACAAACATCATAGAATCCAGGACCCTGCGATGACAAATCACTCATAGATCCAGGCCCTGGACTGGACAAACATCATAGATCCAGGCCAGTGACTGACAAACATCATAGATGCCAGGGCCCGTGACTGAAAAAACATCATAGATCAGGCCTGTCGACAAATCATGATGCACAAACTACAACATCAGAGATCACAGGCCCTGCGACTGACAAACATCATAGATCCAGGCCCTGCGGACTTGGACAAACATATAGATCAGGCACCGAGGACTGACAAACATCATAGATCCAGCCCGCGGCGACTGACAAAGATCAAGCATCCACCTGATTCGTACATGAACCAGATCGGCACTGCGATGACAAACATCATAGATCCCGCCTGCGACGAAAATCACTATCGACCCAGCCCTGCGACTGACAAACCATCTAATAGGTGGAGACATCATAGTGCCCTGCGACGACAACTATCATAGATAGACATATGCCACTGTCGGCACTGATACACAACATCATAGTCCAGGCCCTGCGATGACAAACATTCCATAGATCCAGGCCCTGCTGACTGCAAACATATAGATCCAGGCCCATTGTGAGATGACAAAACTAATTCACCTGAGATGAATACATCCAGGCCATGGGACTGACAAACATCATAATCCAGCTCTCCGCAGCGGGACTGAAAACATCATAGATCCAGGCCAGTGACTGAAAAACATCATAGATCAGGGCCCTGTGCATAGCAAAACATCATTAGATCCAGGCCCGTGCTGACAAACCATCCAAGATCCGGCCCTGCGAATGACAAAACATCAGACATCCAGACCCTGGACTGACAAATATCATAGATTCCAGGCCATGTGACTGCAAACATATACGATCCAGGGGGGCCCTGCGACTGACAAACATATAGATTCCAGGCCCTGCGAAGGACAAACATCATTTTAGATCCAGACCCTGCGACTGACAAACATCATAGATCCAGGCCCTGTGACTGAACAAAAATCATAGGCCAGGCCTGTGATGACAAATCATAAGAATTCAGGCCCTGCGACTGGACAAACATCATAGATTCCGCGCCCTTGTGATGACAAACATCATAATCCAGGCCCTGCGGGGGACTGACAAACCATCATTAATCCAGGCCCTGCGATGACAACATCAATAGATCCAGGCCCTGCGACTGACAAACATCATAGATGCCAGGGCCGCGACTGACAAACATCATAGATCAGACCATGCGGAATGGACACAAACATCATAGATCCAGACGCTGCGACTGACAAAAATCATAGATTCCCCAGGCACAGGACTGACAAACATCATAGATCCAGGCCCTGTGACTGACAAACATCATTAGATCCAGCCCCGCGACTGAACAACACCATCATAGATCCCAGCACAGGACTGATAAAAATCATAGATCCAGCCTCTGTGACGACAAACATCCATTAGATCCAGGCCCTGTGACTGACAAACATCATAGATCCAGGCCCTGCGACTGGACAAAACATCATAGCTCCCGGCCCAGCTACTGACAAACATCATAGATCCCGGCACCAGGACTGATAAACCTTCATAGATCAGGCCCTAGTGACTGACAAACATCCTAGTCCCGGCCATTGGGACTGACAAACATCTAGATCCAGGCCCGTGACTGACAAAACATCATAGATCCAGGCATGTGCGACAACATCATAGATTCCGAGGCCCGGTGCGACAAAACATATAGATCAAGGCCCTGCGAACTGGGCAAAAATCATAGATCCAGGCACCAGGATGGAAAAAATCATAGATCAGGCCTGGCCCTGTGACTGACAAACATCCATAGATCCAGGCCCTGTGACTGACAAACATCATAGAGCCAGACCCTGTTGACTGACCAAACATTCATTAGATCCAGACCCTGCGACTGACAACATTCATAGATCCAGGGCAATGCAAATGACAACATCATAGATCCAGACCATGCGACTGACAAAAAACATCATGATTCTCCAGGCCATGCGACTGACAAACATCATAGATCCAGCCTGCGACTGACAACATCATAGATCCAGGCCGGCGATGACAACAAATATCATACGATCCAGACCATGCGACTGACAAACTCATATGATCCAGGCCCTGCGACTGACAAACATCATAGATCCAGGCCCGGGCGACTGACAACATCATAGATCCAGGCAGCGACTGACAAACATATAGATCAAGGCCCTGATGGACTGACAAATATCATAGATCCAGGCCCTGCGGACTGACAAACATCATAGATCCAGGCCCTGACGACTGACAAAACATCATAGATCCAGGCCCCCTGCAACTGACAAACACATAGATCCAGGACCTGCGATGACAAACATATAGATCCAGGCCGTATGACAAAACATATAGATCCAGCCCTGTGACTGACAACATATAGATCAGACCCGGACTGAAAATATCATAGATCAGGCCAGCGATGACAAACATCATAGATCCAGGCCATGGGACTGACAAAACATCATAGATCCAGGCCCTGTGACTGACAAAACATCATAGATCCAGGCCCTGCGGACTGAAAAAAACAAATCATAGATCCAGGCCCTGCGACTGACAAACATCATAGATCCAGGCCCTGCGCTGACAACATCATAGATCCCAGAACCTGTGACTGACAAACATCATGATCCAGGACCCTATGGACTGACAAATATCATAGATCCAGGCCCTGTGACTGACAAACATCATAGTCCAGACCCTGCGACTGACAAATATCTAGGATCCAGACCCATGAGACTGACAAAAACAAAAATCATAGATCCAGGCCCTCCGACTGACAAAATCTAATCCAGACACTGCGAATGACCAAAAATCACAGATCCGACCCTGGGATGACAAACATCATAATCAGGCCCCTGTGACTGAACAAACATCATGATCCAGGCCCTGCGACTGACAAACATCATAGATCAGGCTGTGACATGACAAATATCATAGATCCAGGCCCTGCGATGACAATGACAAACATCATAGATACAGGCCCCGCGACTGACAAAATTCCCATGATCCAGGCCCTGTGACTGAACAAAACATCTAATCCAGGCCCTGCAGACTGACAAAAATATAGATTCCAGGCCCTGCGATGACAAACATCATAGATCCAGCCTGCGACTGACAAACATCATAGATCCAGGCCTGCGCCTGACAACATCATAGATCCAGGCCCTGCGGAATGACAACATATAGATCCAGGCCATGCGGGAATGACCAAACATCATAGATCCGACCCTGTGACTGACAAATATCATAGACCAGGCCCTGCGAATACAAACATTCATAGATCCAGCACCTGCGAACTGCAAACATATAGATCGACCAATGCGACTGACAAAAACATCATAGATTCCAGGCCTGCGACGGAACAACATCATAGACAAGGCCCTGTGACTGACAAAAACATCAGAGATCAGGGCCTGCGACTGAACAAACATCTAGATCCAGGCCCTTGATGACAAACATCATAGATCCAGGCCCATGCGACTGACCAAAAAACATCAAATCCAGCCCTGTGACTGACAAACATCATAGATCCAGGCACTGGTAGGACTGAACAAACATAATAGATTCCAGGCCCAAGCGACTGACAAACATCTAGATCCAGCCCGCGACTGAAAACCATCATAGATCCAGGCCTGCGACTGACAAAACATCATAGATCCAGGCCCTGCGAGCGACAAAACATCATAGCTCCAGGCCCCTGCGATGACCAAACATTATAGATCCAGACCCTGCGACTGACAAACATCATAGATCCAGGCCTATGAGACTGACAAACAATCATAGATCCAGCCCTGGCGAGGACAAGAATCATGAGATCCAGGACTGGGGACTGACAAACCATCCTAGATCCAGGCCCCTGTGATGACAAACATCATAGATCCGCCCTGATTGACTGGACAAAATCATAGATTCCAGGCCCTGCGACGACAAAAATCATAGATCCAGGACCTGTGATGACAAACATCATAGATCCGCCTGCGACTGACAAGCATCATAGATCCAGGGCACCAGGACTGACAAACTCATTGTTAAATATTACGATTACAATATTCTAATTGGGCGTGTGTGAAAAGGTACTCAAGAGTACAAAATACAAATGAGAGTAAGTGGGAATAATCAGAGTTGAAAAGCTCAGGGACCATATATGGCCCCAGTACTTGACGTTGTATGTACATTTTGCTGTATACGGCAATGGAAGGAAACAACCCCCAACCACATCATGTGCTTTACTTATAATGGTATGTGTTAGCTGGTCATTAAAGGAATGTACCATATATGGTAGGGACCAAGGAAAGGGGGGAGTGTGGCGAACAAGAAACCTATATAGGAGTGTTACTCTTTATAGTGATTCTGTCCAAGGGGATGGGCCACATTGGAGCATATCACACACACCAAGCTCGCTCTCAGACACTGACATATGGAGGAGATTAAGGACACAAGATGGAGATGAAGGGGCAGAAAGACCAACACAAGATGAAGAAACCTTACCAGAACACATTTCCTGGGACCTGACGACTTTACCACATGATAATTAATCTGCAAGGATTCTGTAGTCTGGACCAAACTGGACGACGACACGAACATAACTTTTTATAATAATATACTGAGTCCTGAATGTCACCTAAGTTAAGGATATTTTGGTAAGAAGAACATACTAATTACGCGGGAAGGGAAGGAAAGATATAATATTCAATACGATAATTTATAATTTGGTGGGGCCAGCCTACGACTTGTTTTTTTTATTAATATTTATATTCTTCCTACAACTGCAACAGGGGGGAATTTCCAATTGACGCTCAGTTGGTGCAAGTGTTAGAGAAAATCAACACAGAAGAACTATAGGAGTGAATGCACGTGATCTTTCCCAGCGTACAACAGACGGCGGCCGAGAGAGGACATAGGTGTCAGGATTCCAAGGTTTGGAAGTTGGAAAAACTCATTGATTCTTTACTAAGAAATGTAACTGCGAGGTAAGTTGTGCCTAGTGATCAGCAGATCTGGAAAACTGTTTGGTATAGTTTATATGATGAATCGGGGAGGAAGGAAAGGAGAATAACAAGAAGAAGTAAAGGGTTTCTGGTCAGTAAAGACAAAGGAAAATTGAGGAACATTCTGCAGATGGTAAAAGTTATCATCGGTGTGTGGACAGACATCCATACATATCAGGAGCCTTAGTTCTACTCTTAATACAGAAATGTGATCGTGAGGAGTGGATAGTGCAGTAAATACATTGTGATGAGTTGTGTAACTCAGAATGAACAGGGACAGGTCTGTGTTCTCTCTGCTGGAGGTGACTCTGTGTCTACAGACATGGAAGGTCTTTTCAAAGACAGATATTAGAGGATGAAAGAATCCAGTTTAAAGTAAAAGCAAGAAGCATTTATAAATCTAGCAAAAAGGGTTCACACATATGATGAAAAAAATCCATGTGGGCAGGAGCATGAAATTTTGAGAGTTTTGTGGAGAAAATTTGATTTATCAAACTGAACAGAAAAATCCAATTGTTTAAAATTGGCTTACTCTAGAGTTTTTTCTAGACGATTAGACTCAGAAGATTTATTAATAAGAGTCTTGAGTGGTCACATGACAGTGACGTAGACCAGATTGAAGAAGTACTCTGTGCACTACAAGTGACAGCATGCCTCATATGAGATGTACACGAAATATAAACCTTGGTAGAAGGAATGTACATTTCATTATGTCAAGTGTCTTTGAGAGAACGTGTAATGCAATTGGAATTTGTTAATCCTCACTTAATAGTGAGAGAAGTTATAAGAATTTAATTCCTAATGCTGCTGCAACTGTAGTTGCTTCAGATAAACCTTCTTTATAGTGCTACAAATTTTAGATAATATTAGAAAGGTATCAGAGCAAGAAAGTTACAGGATCAGGAAGAGAGTATAGAGAGAACAGAGGAGATGGTTACAGAACGTCATTACAAGAGAAACCTGCCTGAGCAAACACAAGAAGATATATACTCTAAGGAGAAAAGGTATATAGTCCAAGGAGAAAAGGTATATCCTCAAGGAGAAAAGTGGGACGACAAAGTCTATGGGGAAAATTAGAAAGAAACCAAGAAGTATATACTCTAGAAGAGAAGGTATATACTACTAGGGGAAAGTGCAGGAAAAAGTCTATGAGGTAACATAGAAGAGAAACACAAGACGTATATAATCCTAGAAGAAAGGTATATACTCCTAGGGGAAAGTGGGACAAAGTCTATGGCGGAACGTTAGAAATCTGATGTAGCAAGGAAACCCTTACAACATGATTATTCAATCTGTCAACCTAGTAATTCCATGTTCCTGTAAGTAAAGAAATCATTCGTGTTGAATTGTCTAATTTGGAAAAGCAATGTAATCAGAGAAGAGAAAATGCCAGATGTACAGGAGAGATCATCAGACCTATCCAAGGCTTTGGTAAACAAAGCTAAAAATATTTCAGGAGAAAGGAAGTCCCAACATGTGACGTCTCCTTCAGTCATGGAGACTAAATTAGACAAAATGCAAGTATTGGATTTATGAAGAATCACAAACCATGATATCATAGGAGGACCCACATTGATGAGGATATTCAATGTATTCTAGAGGGCAGATTTTAGTCATGGGGGGTATTGGCTGAGAATACAACCTGTATACTATGACTACTATTGGTATACTGATAAGCTTGAGTAATGGATATGGTTTTAAAAAAGGGGGGGGATAAGGAGTTGCGGAACAAAAAATAATTTTTTTAAGTTACGGGATTTATGTGACAATATGCTGAAAATCAGGTATTGTGAACAATTTATTTTTTATATATGGGCCAAGTAGAGGTCGTGTCATACATGATGTTATAAATAGGCCTGAATAAGGTAGTGTGATAGACAGTATCGTGTGATAGTTTGTAAAGTCTTAGTTAAGCATTTATTAATCTAAACTCTCAATATGTAAAAGTATTGTTGGAAAATTGATACATTTTTAACATGTTCTTTTTTTTCTTCAAAAAGAAGCAGGAAAGAACAGCAGCAGTCCAATGCAGTAAAGATCTCTGATGTTAATTATGATAGGATGATTGTTACAGTGATGAATAAGAGGAAATAATCAATAGAGATAAAATGATTGTTATCAAATTAAAACAATGTGTAATTTACATTATACAGAGATGCTTGCTGCCTGGTACTCTTCTGATGAGCAGACTAAACACATATAAATCTTGAGCGTTGCCATAATTATATGTCATTATCTATGTGTGTCTGGTTGTGATATCTGTGATCTGCAGATCTGTGACGTCTATTGTCAGGCCTGAGAATAAAAATGGTTTTGTCTTTATGTTAATTTGTTGTCCAAAATGAAGTACTCCTGTCTAAAGGAAATTTGTGGTTTTAAATAATGGTAAATGGTAAATTTAAGAGTTCATTAATGGACAATGAACAAGTCCATATACATCATATAGGAATATGTGTGAAGACTCTGCTATAATGATGGCGATGAACAATGAAGGATGAATAAACAGGAAATAACCTCTATGGTAGTAGGAAAAATTGACATGTGATGGAATATTTTTGCATGTGTTTTTCATCTATTTATGTCCAATTTATGGATATTAAGTGTTGGGGGATTGACTTGTATTTTATTTTTTAATTGGTTTCATATGACTACATAAAATTTACACACACATAACACATAACATTTCTATACATACACACAACGTTACATGGACATTAAGGGACATATGTGATGTATCTTTGTTTTTTATGGGTATATTTGCCAAAATATGTAATGACTGACCATCTATAATATACAGGATGCTTACCCGCTGAAATTCAAGTAGGATTAGGTTTCAGTCAGAAGGGTTATGCGTATAATGGATGGAGTAAGATCATGACAATGCATAAGTTTAATAACTGAGGAACGGAAGTTCATTGTTGACAGGGATGAATCATATATGTGAAAGGTTATTCTATAAAATTCAGTTTGGAATTATTAAAGAAGAAGGGTTAGGATATTGAATACGGAACAAATACAATATGCAATACAGAAGAGCATGGTTCTTCACTTCAAAAGACAAAAGGTTGTTTCCGAAAAAAAAGAATGAAACATTGAAGTGTGATTAAATAAATATTGGGTGGTTCTATGCATATTGATTAAAGGTATGAGGGTAATTAAAATCTTAAGGTATTCATTAAATAAAGGCTCTTGTTCTTGAATTCAACTAATTAAGGAATCACATGATGTACCTAAAATTAAAACAGGATTTCTAAAATTGTCAATATTAATGTAGATGGTTATGGTTAATATCAATATTTGTTATTTTCAGTAGTTAATTATAACCAATGTATATTAATTAGTTATTAGTAACAACAAGAATGAAGGTTCACTGTGATCGTTATTTATAAGTTAGCATATTTCACCGATTTTGGTGTAGATTTAGGGCAAGGCAAAAAGAAGAATTTCTTCAATCAAGTCTCCAAATAAATGGAAGACTTCGAGATTTATATGGATCAAAGACTGATACCTTACAATTTCAAGGCTATATCCCATGGAAGGTTAACGAATTGATGTGCAGATGCAGAGGTCTTAGGTGTAACAACATGAGGTGATAATGTTACATCTATGGACTATTGATGTGGACTGTGTTATCATTGGAATTGGAAAATGACAGTGATTGTATTATCGAGCTACATCCAGATGACCGAGAAAATTGGACCTGAGTTGTTCTCAAGAATGTTTGGTCAAAGATTGTCAACCAAACCGTGAGAAAAGGGGTTATTTATACAAACTGGACTAAGGACTGTTATACTTTGACTAAGGTTACTTTGCTATCTGAAGGAGACCATGTCAATGTTAACCTTGCAGTGCTATCACAGTGTTCAGTTGAAGAAAGCAATGATTGACTCCCAGGGCGGAACTCAACTTACACAATTATTTGAGTCAAGTAAATTCCATGGAGGGACTGCTGTACGGATCATAAGTACATGTTCCTTATGAAGAGTTTGGTTTTACATCTATATCTTTCTAGCTTTGTGTTATGCATGGAAGAAAACTAACAACCAGGAAATGTAAAATTAAAGTTTCTGCCACAAATAATCTATCATGTAAATACTTAAGGCACTACATACTAAAAGGACGGTGTTTGTTTGTGTGTAATGTGTTGTTTGTAAACTAATCCTTCTATGGCAAGAAGGATGATGGACCAAGAAGATGACAAGAAGTTTCATTGTTAGATTTTAGATATAGTCTTCCATTTATTTGTATTTTGATCACATACACCATAACATTTATTAATATCATAATTTGGAGCCTGAGGATAATATTGATTGATATTCATATAAGGACAATTTATTTATTATGGACCTTGTAATCCAAAGGATAAAGAAAACTCATATGATGATTCATTTGGTGAATATTGGAGTGGATTTTGAGGGATTGAAACAGATGTATCTCACCCTCCCCCAAGAGGGGGAAATGTTAATATTACTGATATTTACAATATCTTAAATTGGGGTGTGTGTGAAAACGTTACTCCAGGAGTACAAAATACAAATGGAGAGTAAGTGGGAAATAATCATTAGTGAAAGCTCAGGGACCATATAGCCAAAGAGATAACTTGAGTTGTATGTACATTCGTGATGTATAGTACAATGGAAGGAAAAAACCACCCAAACCACATTCCATGTGGCTTTTAATATCTCATGGTCTCTGTGTTTTAGCCGTCATTAAAGGAAGTTACCATATATGGTTATGGACAAGGCCAATGGAAGGAAGTTTGGCTCACAATGTAACTCTATAGGAGTGTACTCTTTATAAGTGATTCTGTCAAAGGGGATGGGCACATTGAGGCATATCACACACACAAGCTCGCTCTCAGGGACACTGCATATGGAGGAGATTTTAAGGACACAAGATGGAGATGAATGGAGGAAGAAAGACCAACACCAGATGATGAAACCTTACAGAAAATAATTTCATGGACTGACTGAATTTACCACATGCTATAATAATCGCACAAGTTTTCGTATTCTGCAAACCTGGACGACGACAATAAACATAACTTTTTATAAAATTATCCTGAGTCCCTGAATTCACTAAGTAAGGTATTTTGGAAGAACATACGAAAGTACGCGCGGAGGGAAAGAATAATTATTCAATACGATATTTATACAATCATAGATCCAGGATCTCCGTGACTACATAATCAGACCTCAGCAACATCAGACCAGGCCGCGACCTGAAACAAGATCATAGATCCAGGCCTGTCGACTGACAAACACTCATAGATCCAGCCTGCGACCTGACAAAACATCATGAATCCAGGGCCTGCAGTGACTGAACAAACATCCATAGATCCAGGCCCGCGACTGACAAACATCATGGATCCAGGCCATGTGACTGACAAAACAAATCCATGCTGATGCTAAACGATCCAGGCACCTGCGACTGAACACATCGACCAGTGGCATGACACATCAAGTCCAGGCCCGCGACTACAAACATCATAGATCCAGGCCACTTGGACTGACAACATCATAGATCCAGCCCCTGCGACTGGACAAATCATAGACTCAAGGACCTTGCGCACTGACAAACATCATAGATCCAGGCCCTGCGACTGGACAAAACATATAGAGATCCGGCCCTCCCGTGCGACATTAGACGGTGCGACTGACAAATATCATAGATCCAGGCCTCCGCGACTGACAAAGCATCATAGATCCGCGCTGACGACGACAACATCAAGATCCAAGGCCTGCGACTGACAAAAATATAGATCCAGGCCCATGCGACTGACAAACTCATAGATCCAGTCCCTGCGATGACACAACACATAGATCCAGGCCTGCCGATGCAATAGACCACCCTTGCAAGAAAACTCATAGATCCAGGCCATGCGACTGACCACATCAATCGATACAGGCCACTGCGATGACAAAGATCATAGATCCAGGGACGGACGAAAATCATAGACAGGCGATGACATCGAGATCCAGGCCCTGCGACTGACAAACATCTAGATCCAGAGCCCGCGACTGGAAAAAATCATAGATCGGCCCTCGGCTAACAACTGACGACTATGACAAAATCATAGATCCGGCCTCATGACTGACAAACATCAAGATCAGAACCTGCGGAACTGAACAAACACATAGATTCCAGGCCTGCCTGACGACAACATCATAGATCCAGCCCTGCTGACTGACACATATAGATCCACGGCTCTGTGACTGACAAACATCATAGATCCAGATGCCCTTGGACTGACCAAACATCATAGATAGGTGCCCTCAAGATCCCTTGATGCATCAGATAGCCGGACGGCAAACATCATAGATCCAGGCCCTTGCGACTGACAAACAACAGATCAGATCCATCGTGCTCATATCAGCCGTGACTGACAAAATCATAGATTCCAGGCCCCGTGATACCGACCAAACATCATAATCCAAGGCCCTGCGGATGACAAACATATAGATCCAGTGCCCTGATTGTGACTGACACAACATAGGATCCAGGCCCTGCGACTGACAAATACATCATATGATCAGGCCCTGCTGCGACTGAAATAACAACATCATTAGATCGCCCGCTGTGAAGACAACATCATAGATCCAGGCCCTGGACTGACAAACATTTAGATCCAGCGCCCTGCGAATGACAAACATCATAGATCAAGGACATGCGACATGACAAACATCATAGATCCAGGCCCTGCCCAGCGATGACAAACATCATTAGATCAGGCCCTGCGACTGACAAAACATCATAGTCCAGGCCCATGCGACTGAACACATCATAGATCCAGGCACATGACTGACAAACATCATAGATCCAGGGCCCTGTGACTGACAAACTCATAGATCCAGGCCCTGGATGAAAAACATCATAGATCCAGGGCACTAGGACGTACAACATATAGATCCAGGCCCGTGATGACAACATCAAAGATCCAGGCCCTGACTGAACATCATAGATCGACGAACAATTCATAGAACAGGCCCTGTGACTGACAAACATCATAGACCAGGCCCCGGGACTGAAAAATCATAGATCCAGACACTGAGGACTGACAAACATCATAGTATGCCCTAGCGCCTACAACATGTCGGCGACTGACAAACATCATAGATCCAGGCCTGCGACTGACAAAACATAAGATCAGATGCCTGCGACTGACAAACATTCATAGATCACGCCACGGCGACTGACAAATATCATAGATCCGCCATGGACTGACAAATCAAATCAGCCGGAGCACTTGACATAAGATCCAGCGGGCGCCTGCCAGCCAGCCTGCGGACAAACATCTAGATACAGGCCCCTGACTGACAAAATCATCTAGATCCAGGCACCCGCAGGACTGACAAACATCAGAGATCCAGGTCCCTGCACTGACAAAAATCATAGATCCAGGCTGACACCTGACACACATAGATCGGCCGCGACTGACAAAACATAGATCCAGGCCATGGACTGGACAAACATCATAGATCCAAGAGCACTGTGAGGCACTGAAAACATCATTTAGATCCAGGACCCTGCGATTCGACAAAACCATAGATCAGGCCTCTTATGCGATGAAAACATCATAGATCCAGGCAGCTGAACTGACAAACTCATAGGATCCAGGCCCTAATTTGGGACTGACAAACATCATAGATCCAGGCCCTGCCGACTGCAAAACATCATCGATCCAGCACCGGCGACTGCAAACATCATAGCAGACCCTGTTGCTGGACAAACATCATAGATCACGGCCCCTGCGATCGACAAAACATCATAGTCCAGGCAAGCGATGACAAAATCCTATAGATCCACGGCCCTGTGACTGACAACATCATAGATCCAGACCCTGCGACTGCAAAGCATATAGATCCAGGCACTGCGATGACAACAAACATCATCGATACCAGGCACCGGATGACAAACACATAGATCCAGGCTGCCGCTGCCACTATAGTAAGGGCGTGATGCACAAATATCATAGACCAGCCCTGTCGACTGACAAAATCATAGATCCAGGCCCTGTGACTGACTTAACATCATAGATCCAGGCCCTGCGACTGACAAAAACATCATAGATAGGCCTAGAAACACAGAGTCGAGCGACTGACAAACATCATAGCATCCAGGGACCCTAGCTGAAAAACATATAGTCCAGGCCCTGTGGATGACAAACATCATAGATCCCGCCTGTGACTGACTAAAACATCATAGATCCAGGCCTGGACTGACAAACAATCATCGATCCAGGCCTTGTGACGACAAACATCATGATCCAGGCGCCGTGAGCGATGACCAAAATATATGATCCAGGCCCTAGCGACTGACAAACATCATAGATCCAGCCCTGCGAACTGAAAACATCATAGATCCAGGACCCGGACTGACAAACATCATAGATCCAGGACCTGCGACTGAAGCAAACATATAAGATCCAGGCGGGACGCAATTAGTCGGCTGAATGACAAACATCATAGATTCCAGGCCCGGTGACTGACAAATTCATAGATCCAGACCCTGCCGACTGAAAACTCATAGACTCAGGCCTGGACGACAAACATCATAGATCCGGCCTAGGGACTGACAAACATGAGACCAGGTCTACACATCATAGATCCAGGCCCCTGTGCTGACTAAAAACATCATCGAGCCAGGCCCTGTGACTGACTAAAATCACTAAGATCAGGCCTGGAGACGGACAAAACATATAGACTCCAGGCCAGGCGACTGACACAAACATCATAATCCAGCCTGACAAGCTCGCAAATTGACAGCTGACGACTGACAAAACAGCATAGATCAGGCCTGCTGTGACTGCAAAAATCAATTAGATCAGGCCCTTGGACTCACATTCCGACAGCACTGACAAAAATCATAGATCCAGGCCCTGCGACTGACCAAACATCATACCATCCAGGCCAGTGTCGACTGACAAAATCATAGATCCAGGCCTGTGACTGACAAACATCATAGATCCAGGCCCTGCGACTGACCAAACATCATAGATCCAGGCCCCTGCGACTGACAAACCAATAGATCCAGACCCAGCGACTGACAAAATATAGATCAGGCCATGGACGACAAATATCATAGATCAGGCCCAGGAATGACAAACATCATAGATCTCAGGCCTGACTGACAAACATCATAGTCAGACCCTAACGGCACATCATAAGCCTGATGACAAACATCATAGAATCCAGAGCCCTGCGACTGACAAACATCATAGATCCAGGCCTTCCTGTCGACTGACCAAACATAAGATCCAGCCCTGCGACTTGACAAAACATCTAGATCCAGGCCATCGGCGACTGACAAAATATAGATCTCCAGACCCGCGACTGACAAACATCATAGATCCAGCCACTGGACTGACAAACTATCATAGATCCAGGCCATGGGACTGACAAATATAGTCCAGGCCCTGGGATGAAAAACATCATAGATCCAGGCCCGTTGCGACTGACAAACATCATAGATCCGACCGCTGCACCGGACTGACATAACATCATAGATCCAGGCCTCGGGACTGACAAAACATTCATAGATCCAGCCCTGCTGACATCTATCAGGATCGCCGACACATCATTTAGATCCCAGGCCCTGCCGATGACAAATCATAGATCCAGGCCCTGCGACTGCAAACATCATAGGATCCAGACCTAGGACTGGGACTAAACATCATAGATCAGGCCTGTACTGCAATTATCGGCCATGTGACTGAAAAACATATAGATCCAGGCATGTGACACAATAGGGGTCGACTGACAAACATCATAGATCCAGGCCTGGACTGACAAACATCTAGACCAGGCCCAGGACTGGACAAACATCATAATCAGCCCGAGCAAACATTTACCGGCCGGATACATCATGGGCCAGCGACTGACCAACATCATAGATCAGGCCCTGCGACTGCAAACATCAAGATCCAGGCACCAGGTGACTGACAAAATCATAGATCCAGGCCCTTAGCGACTGACAAAATCGATCCAGCCTGCGAATGACAACATCCAGGCCCTGGACTGACAAATCATAGATCCAGGCACCAGGACTGACCAAACATCATAGATCCGGCCCTCTTCTGTGGATGACAAACATCATAGATCCAGGCCCTTGTGATGACAAACCTAGATCAGCACGGTCGACAATCTGTACAGCCCTCGTGACTGACAAACATCACTTAGATCCAGCCTGGATCGACAAATATCATAGATCCAGGCCATGTGATGACAAACATAGATCCAGGACCCTGCGACTGGGAC
Organism: Engystomops pustulosus; assembly: GCA_019512145.1. Lineage (NCBI taxonomy): Eukaryota > Metazoa > Chordata > Amphibia > Anura > Leptodactylidae > Engystomops > Engystomops pustulosus. Next base: position 147,168 of record WNYA01000376.1, read on the forward strand.
AAACATCATAGATCCCCAGGGGGCCCTCGATGACAAACACTCTAGATCCAGACTGCGACTGGACAAACATCATAGATCCAGGACCCTTTGACTGACAAACATAATAGGAATCCAGGCCCTGTGATGCCAAAACATCATAGATCAGGCTACCGGACTGAAAAACATCATAGATCAGGCCCATCGTGACTGACAAACATATAGCATCCAGGCCCTGACGCAAACTATTGACCACCACCAACTGATACCATAGATCCGCCTTGTGGACCCCGGACTGACAAAATCATGGATTCCAGGCACCTGCGAAGAACAAACAGCATTAGATCAGGCACCTGAAATGACAAAAACATCATGATCCAGACGCGCTGCACTATGACCGACTACGAGCAAACATCATAGATCCAGGCAACGGATGAAAAAGACCTATTGACTACAACATCATAGATCCAGGCCCTAGAAACATCATGAATTACAGCCCAAGACTAATAATCAATCAGCCTGGACTGACAATATACCAGGCCCGTGACTGACAAACACAATCAGCCCTGACGACGACCAACTAGCCCCCTGGACTTGACAAACATAGGCAGACTAGAACATATCCAGGCCATTGGTGACTCAAACATCATCGATCCAGGCCCTGTGACTGAACAAACATCATAGTTCAAGCCCTGCGACTGAAAACATATAGATCCAGGCCATATCGGACTGACAAAATCATAGATCCAGCCCTCTGCGACTGGACAAACATAATAGATCACAGGCCTGCGACCTGACAACAAACTATTCGAGATCCAGGCACCAGGACTGACAAAACATCATAGATCCGGCCTGTGACTGACAAACATCATAGATCCAGGGACCTGGTGACTGACAAGACATCATAGATCCGACCCTGTGACTGACAAACATCATAGACGCAGACTGCGACTGACAAACATCATAGATCCAGGCCCTGTTGAATGACAAACATTCATATGATCCAGACCCGACGATACAAAATCATAGATCCTAGAATCACAATGACCGGCCCTTGCGAACTGACAAACATCATAGATCCAGGCATAGGTCGCAATAACATGTTCCAAAGGGTTCAAAATTACTCCTCCTTACTTATTTTTGAGGAGTATTTTTAGTCGAGGAGGAGATGAAAATTTTCGGTTGGTGTAATCCATATAACTAAATAATATATAATGCCGGATATAATGTATAGACGCTTTATTTATTAAAAAAAAAAAAAAAAAAAAATATATGTCTGCTCACCACCCACAATACCAAACACATCAATCCCTTCCCTAGCACAGGGCAACACAGCGCTGGGCCACAGGCACACACAGCGCTGGGCGCAAAGGCACACACAGCGCTGGGCGCACAGGCACCACCCACAGCGCTGGGCGCACCGGCAACACAGGATGGGCGCACAGGCACACAAAGCGCTGGGGCCAGGCACACCCAAGCGCTGGGGCACACAGGCGCACGGCGCAAAACATCAGCGCACGGCGCACACAGCGCTGGGCGACACAGCGCACGGAGCACACAGCGCCGGCACACACAGCCACGGCACACACCAGCGCACGGGCACACACAGGCACGGCACACACACGCACGGCACACACACAGCGAAGGCACACACAGCGCACGGCACACACAGCGCACGGCACACAAAGCGCACGGCACACACAGCGCACGGCACACACAGCGCACGGCACACACAGCGCACGGCACACACAGGCACGGCACACACAGCGCACGGCACACACCAGCGCACGGCACACACAGGCGCACGGCACACACAGCGCAGGCAACACAGCGCACGGCAAACACAGCGCACGGCACACACAGCGCACGGCAAAACAGCGCACGGCCACCCACAGCGCCTCGGCCAAACAACAAGAGCACGGCCACCTCAAACCACACAGCGCATGGCACACACTCAAACCACACAGCGCATGGCACACACATCAAAAACCACACAGCGCATGGCACACACTCACCACACACACACACAGCGCTGAGCACACACTCACCACACACACAGCGCATGGCACACACTCACACCACACAGCGCATGGCACACACTCACACCACACAGCGCATGGCACACACTCACACCACACACAGCGCATGGCCACACAATGTCACAACACACAACACCAGGCATGGCACACACTCACCACACACACACACACACAGCGCATGGCACACACTCACCACACACAAAACACAGCGCATGGCACACACTCACCACACACACACCAGCGCAGCAACACACTCAACACAACACACAACACCGCGCATGGCACACCACTCACAAACACCCACACAGCGCATGGCCACACTCACCACACACACACACACAGCGCATGGCACACACTCACCACACACACACACAGCGCATGGCACACACTCAAACCACACAGCGCACGGCACACACTCACACCACACAGCGCACGGCACACACTCAAACCACACAGCGCACGGCACACACTCACACCACACAGCGCATGGCACACACTCACACCACACAGCGACGTGGCAACACCACTCACACCACACAGCGCATGGCACACACTCACACCACACAGCGCATGGCACACACTCACACACACACAGCGCATGGCACACACTCACCACACACACAGCGCATGGCACACTCACCACACAACAGCGCAGGCCCACACTCCAAACACAGAGCTGAGCACCACCTCACCACACACCACAGCACCATTGCACACACTCACCACACACACGCGCATGGCCACACTCAAACAACACAGCGCATGCACACACTCACAACACAGCGCATGGCACACACTCACACCACACAGCGCATGGCACACACTCACAGCGCATGGCACACACTCACCACACACACAGCGCATGGCACACACTCACCACACACACAACACAGCGCTGAGCACACACTCACACCACACAGCGCATGGCACACACACACACACACCACACAGCGCATTACACACACTCACACAGCATTCACTCACTCACTCGCACAGCACACACTCACAGCACATGGCAGACACACGCAGCACACACTCCCACCAGAAGAATAAACAGAGTGCAGTTGTACCCTCCGGCCCGCGGCTCACAATCACCCGGCAATTCCTCTCAGGCGTTCAAGCCGGGATCAATGACCGCTGGCGCTGCTGCAGGCAGTGAGACTGGAGAGCAGCATCGCGGGGTGGCCCGCACTTCCCACTCCTGCTGAGAGGCCCGGCGACGAGACTGACGAAGCTCTTGTTCATTCCCCTCTATACCAGTGCGCGCCGGCGCTAAGCCTGCGGGCTAACGGAAATAATTGCCAAGCGTTTATTCTTTACGAATGGCCATTATTTTGGGGGGTACGGAATGGCGCCTCATCACGCGTCTATGACGCGATGGTGAGAGCGTTAATGAGACTCTGGATCCAGGCACCAGGACTGACAAACCTCATAGATGATCCAGGCCCCTGTCCTGTGACTGACAAACATCATGATCCAGGCCTGTGGACTGACAAAACTCATAGATCAGGACCTGTGATGACAAAACATCATAGATCAGACCATGACGACTGACAAACACATAGATCAGGCCATGCAATGACAAACATCATAGATCCAGACCCTGAGACTGCAAAAACATCAGATCCAGGCCCTGGACTGACAAAATCAGAGACCAGGCCCTGCGACTGACAAAAAACATCATGTCAGGCCGGCGAGGCGGACTGACAATATCTAGATTCCAGACCCTGCGACGACAAAACATCATAGATCAAGGCCCTGCCGGATGACAAACATCTCATAGATCAGGCCCGGGCGCGATCTGACCAACATCATAGATCCAGCCTTGCGACTGACATACATCATAGATCCGGCCCTTCTGTGACTGACAAATATCATAGATCCAGGCCCTCTGCGCTGACAAAAAACATCATAGATCAGGCCCTGCGACTGACAAAACATCATAAGATCCAGGCCTTGCAACTGCAAACATCATAGATCCAGGCCATGCGACTGACAAAATCATAGATCCAGGGCCCTGTGGAACTGACAAACATCATAGATCCGACCCTGTGGACTGACAACATCATGATCCAGACCCTGCGACTGACAAATATAATAGATCCAGGCCCTGCGACTGACCAAAACATCATAGAAGTCAAGGCCATGTGAATGGAAACATCATAGATCCGGCCTCTTGTGACTGACAAACATCATAGATTCCAGGCCTCCTTGCGACTGACAAACCATAATAGATCCAGGGCCCTGCGACTGACAAAACATATAGATCAAGGCCACCTGCGACTGACAAAACATATTAGATCCCAAGGAACATGTGACTGACAACATATAGATCCCGGCCCTGTGACTGACACATATCATAGCTCAAGGCCCGTGTCTGTGCCTGACAAAATCATAGATCAGACCCTGCGACTGACAATATCATAGATCGCAGACCTTGAGAATGACACAAAAAATCCATAGATCCAGGCCTCCGACTGACAAAACATCATAGATCCAGCCCCTCGCGAACTGACAAAACATAACAGAATCCAGACCATGGGACTGACAAAACATCATAGATCCAGGACCCGGTGACTGACAAAAATCATAGATCCCGGCCCTATTGTGACTGACAAACAATCATAGATCCAGGCCCTGCGACGACAAACCTCATAGATCCAGGCCCTTCTGTGACTGACAAATATCATAGATCCAGGCTGCGACTGACAAACATCATAGATCCAGGCCAGAGACGAAAAACATCATCAGATCCAGGCCCTGTGAACTGACACAACATATAGATCCCGGACATGCGATGACAACATCATAGATCCAGGCCTGCAGATGACAAACATCATAGATCAGGCCTGCGACTGACAAACATCATAGATCAGGCCATGCGACTGACAAACTCATAGATCCAGCCTGCGACTGACCACACATCATAGCTCCAGGCCCTGCCGAACTGACAAACTCTAGATCAGACCCTGTGACTGACAAATATCTAGATTACAGGCCCGCGACTTACAACATCATAGATCCGGCCCTGCGACTGGACAAACATCATGATCCAGACCATTGCGACTGACAAACATCATAGAGATCCAGGCCCTGCTCTTTTGCAACTGACAAAAATCATAGATCAAGACCCTGCGACTGACAAAAATCATAGATCCAGGCCCGCGACTGACCAAACATCATAGATCCAGGCACTGCTCGACTACTGACAAAATCATAGAGCCAGGCCCGGCGACGGGACTGGGACACATATAATAGATCCAGACCTTGGGAATGACAAAACATATAGAGTCCAGGCCCCGGCGACCTGGACAAACATCATAGATCGGGCCCGGCGACTGACAAACATCAAGATCCAGGCCCTGCGACTGACAAACATCATAGATCCAGGCCCTGTGACTGACAAATATCATAGATACGCCCTGCGACTGACAAACATAGATCAGGCCCTTGCGACTGGACAAAAATCATTTTAGCCCGGGCCTGCGATGAAAAAAACATTCATAGATCCAGCCCTGCGACTGACACAAACATCATCGATTCCAGGCCTGTGACTGACAAACAGGATAGTCCAGACCCTGTGACTGACAACATCATAAGATCCAGACCCTGCGACTGACAAATATCCTGATCCAGCCCTGCGACTGACAACAACTCCTAGATCCAGGCCATGTGACTGACAAACATTTCAAGATCGCGGCCCCTTGTGACTGACAAACCTCATAGATCCAGGACCCTGCGGACTGACACAACATCATAGATCCAGGCCCTCTGCCCGATGAACCAAACATCATAGTCAGACCTGTGACTGACAAAAATCATAGATCCAGGCCTGCGGCTGACAAACTCATAGATCAGGCCCAGCGCTGCAAAATCATAGATCCAGGCCCTGACTCTGACAAACATCATAGATCAGACCCGCGAACTGACCAAAAAATCATAGTCCAGGCCTGTGACTGACAAAACATCATAGGATCCAGACCCCTGCGACTGACAACATCATAGATTCCAGGCCCTGCGGACTGACAAAACATCATAGATTCCAGACCCTGCGACTGGACAAACATATAGATCCAGGCCCTGTGACTGACAAACATCATAGATCCAGACCCCTGCGACTGACAAACATCATAGACTCCAGGCCTCTCGCCGACTGACAAACTAATAGATCCAGACCCTGCGACTGACAAACATCATAGATCAAGGCCCTGAGCGACTGACAAATATAATAGATCCAGCAATGGTGACTGACAAACATCATAGATTTTTTTTCAGGCCCTGCGGACTGAACAAACATAATAGATCCAGGCACTGCGATGACAAACATAATAGATCCAGACCTGACGATGAAAACATCATAGATCCAGGCCATGGACTGACAAACATCATAGATCCAGGCCCTGCGATGCCAAACATCATAGATCCAGCCCTGCGACTGACAAACCATCATAGATCCCGGCCCTGCGACTGACAAACATCATAAGATCCAGGCACTGCGACTGACTAAAATTATAGATCAGGCCCTGCGAACTGACAAACATCATAGATCCAGGCCCTGCGACTGACAAACATTAGAGATCCAGGCCCTGTGACTGACAAAATTATATAGATCCAGGCCATGTGACTGACAAAATATCAAGCATCCAGGCCATGTGGATGCCTAACATCATAGATCCAGGCCCTGCGACGACAAACACATAGATCCAGGCCTTGTGAATGACAAAATCATAGATCCAGGCCCTGCGATGACCAAAATCATAGATCCAGGCCCTGCGGACTGACAAAAATTATAGATCAAGGCCATGTGTGACTGACAAATATTTTTTTCAAAAGAATCCAGGGCCCATTGTGACTGACTAACATCATAGATCCAGGCCCCTCTTGCGACGGAACAAAATCATGATCCAGACCCTGCCGATGACAAATATAATAGATCAGACCCTGAGACTGACAAAACATCATAGATACAGGACCTCCGACTGACAAACATCATAGATCCAGACCCTGAGACTGACAAACATCACACAGATCCAGGACACCCTGTGATTGACCAAACATAATAGGATCCAGGCACACTTGTTGGGACTGCAAACATCATGAGATCACAGGCCCTGAGACTGACAAACATTCATAGATCCGGCCCTGTGAATAACACATATCATAGATCCAGCCTGCGACTTGACAAACATCATAGATCCAGGCCCAGCGGACTGACAAAAACATGCATAGAGATCCAGGCCCCTGTGTGACGGGACAAACATCATAGATCCAGGTCCCTGCGACTGAAAAATCATAGATCCAGGCACCGGGACTGACAAAATCATAGATCCCGGCCTGACGGAATGACAAACATCATAGATCCAGGCCTGCGACTGACCAAACATCATAGACCAGCCCTGAGACTGACAAACATCATTGATCCAGGCCCTGCGACTGACAAACATCATAAGATCCCGGCCCATGCGGACTGACAAAAATCATTAGATCAGACCCTGAGACTGACAAATACATAGATCCAGGCCCTGCGATGCACCAAACATCATAGATCAGGCCCTGCGACTGACAACATTAATTAGATCCAGGCCCTGCGACTGACAAACATCAAGATCCAGGCCATGCGACTGACCAAACATCCAGATCCAGGCCCTGCGACTGACAAACATCAAGATCCAGGCCCTGCGACGACAAACATCATAGATCCAGGGCCAGCAGACTGACAAACCTCATAGATCCAGGACCTGCGAATGAAAACATCATAGATCCAGACCCTGACTGACAAAATATCATAGAGCCGGCCCTGCGATACTGCCAAACATCATAGATCCAGACACGCTGTGGACTGACCAACATCATAGATACAGGCCCTGCGACTGACAAACATCACTAGATCCAGGCCCTGAGACTGACAAAACATCAAGATCCAGACCTGATGATGACCAAAATCCATAGATCAGGCCAGTGACTGCCAAAATCATAGATCCAGGCCCTTGCGACTGATCAAACATCATGAACAAGACCCTGTGACGACAAATATCATCAGATCCAGGCCATGTGACTGGGGGGCAAAATCATAGATCCAGGCCTGTGACTGACAAACATATAGATCCAGGCCCTGCGACCTGACACAAACATCATAGATCCAGGCCCTGCGGACTGACAAACATCATAGCTCAGGACCTTGTTGACTGACCAAAAACATAATAGATCAGGCACCTGCGACTGACAAACATCTAGATCCAGACCCGCGGACTTGAACAAATATAGATCCAGGCCCTGCGACTGACAAACATCATAGATCCAGCCCTGCGACTGATTAAATATCATTTAGATCAGACCCTTGAGACTGACAAACATCCTAGATACCAGGCCATGCGACTGACAAAAATCATAGGATCCAGGCCCTTGACTGACAAAACATCATAGATATCCCAGGGCCCTGTGACTGAAAACATTCACCTCGTAGGCTCCTCATGTTGTCATCTCCTCGTATGACCCTCGTGTTATCGTCTCCTCGTGTTGCCATCTCCTCGAAGGCTCCTCGTGTTGCCATCTCCTCGTAGGCTACTCGTGTTGCCATCTCCTCGTAGGCTCCTCGTGTTGTCATCTCCTCGTGTTGTCATCTCCTCGTAGGCTCCTCGTGTTGTCATCTCCTCGTATGAGCCTCGTGTTGTCGTCTCCTCATGTTGTCATCTCCTTGTAGGCTTCTCATGTTGTCATCTCCTCGTAGGCTCCTCGTGTTGTCATCTCCTCGTATGCTCATCGTGTTGTAGGTCTAAGATCCCAGGGACCATAACAAATTCTAAGAATCTTAAGAAAGCTTTTCCACAAATGAAGTTACCAGGATCCTGGTCAGGTAGAAGATGATTATCAAAATTGAAGTTGAGGTCCTCCTACTGAAATAGGCTTTGGACCTTCTGCCCTTCTATGACGTTGGCAGTCAGATTTTGCACCCCCAATCAGTTTGTTCTTGGGGAGATCAAGCAGCAACTTTCTCACTCTCCTATTCAGGATACATGCAGTGTATAATGAACGCTCTGAAAACAGATTAGAATAGACAGATTTAGTGGGGCCCTAATGCTAAACTCACTTCCTAGCTTTCCCTGCCCAATTGGGGCAAGGGACAACTAGGAGAAGTTCCCTTCCTGTGCCAAAGTGCAAAACACAAAGCAGGGAGGGCCGGTGAAACCCACTGGAAAAGTGAGCGATTGCCCAGGGCCCCCAGCCATTGGCCGTCCGTGTGGGTAACTTCGGCAGCTTGTGTGTGTGGGCTGTATATAAACTGTGGGGGTGATAGTGGCATGTATATAAACTGTGGGAGTGGGGGGGTGTATATAGAATATAGAGGTTGGGGGACTATATGTAGACTGTGGGGGCTGTATATTGACTGTGGTATTTTTAGGGACACAGTGTGGAATGAGCTGTACAGAGCTGAAGACATCTGTCCGCGAATTCAGCAGTGATAAGTCATGGTTGGGAGAAGTGGTAGTGAAGTCCTCTTCCTGATGGAGCAAATCAGAGCCTGTAAGGCACTAGATGCCACTAATGTCTCTTTTACTGACTAATGCTAGCCTCAGGGCCGGTGCCAGCACTGGGCATTCCTGGGCAAGTCCCGGGGCCCAGAGCTGCTGGGGGGGCCCACATAAGGTTGTACATAAGGAATCCATAGGGGTGAGGGTGACTGTATCTAATGAATCCATAGGCTTTATATAAAATAACCATGAGGGGCTGTTTAGTATGCTAGGGAATAGTAAACTAGGGAATATTTTAGGGAACAGGAGACTGGTTTAGTTTCAGAATTTTTTATGCCGCCATATGAGTTCACTGCAAAGGGACCTACTGAGGCTTTGTCTCCCAGAGGCCTCCTGAAACCTGGAGCCGCCCCTGCCTAGAGTGTAAGACAGCGTAATCTTTTTCTGATCAGGGTGTCTGTGAATTTAGAGGGCCAGGTGTCAGGTGAAATAAGCTGCAGCCTATTTTACCTGGACAGTTTCTTGGGCCTCACTTTTAGTTTTGCCCAGGGCCCCACTTTGTCTAAAACTAGACCTGACACAAAGAAAGGACAAGACAATATAAACAAATAAGTGGAGTCTGCAGAGCAGGGTTACAACTGAGAGGACAAATGCAGTACAAAATCACAAGAGCAGAGAATAGTCAGAACACAAGCCAAAAAGTCAGAACACCTGGGAGACAGGAATCAGAATCACAAGGAAGGTCTGGAGCTAAGAATGTCTATAGAAGGCAACCTTACAAGGGTGGGCAGAACTCATATGTGATATCTCCAAAACTTGATTGGGTCAGAACTCTGAGATCCAGACAAAAAAGAATCATAAGGGATTAATGAGAGTAGAGGGAGAACCAAAACCGTCAGTAAGAACTTTGGGTGAACCAGAGCAGTTCAGAAATTTTATGTATTTTCTTGCCGACCTAGGTTGGACTATGATCCCGAGAGCTCTGGGTAGATGAATGTAGTCAAGATTCAGAAAAACGGGTTGATGACAGGAAGCCGGCTTAGTATTTACCAGACCTGAGTATTCCAGGCTTCATTTTTTGCAGCTATAGATGTTGGTAATGTGGCATATAAAGACTATACGACAAACAATCCCATTGGGATGTACAGGCGGAGATGGTGGGACTACCTTGGCCAGGACTCTGGGACCCTCATGTGTTTTACCTATACAAGGTATGTTCCCATTGGTAAGGTAATAAAATACACCTCTTATAGGGAAGCATATGTATGAAGGCACAGAGACACTAGACCTACTGAAGTCCCCTAACAGAGACACTAGACCTACCTAAGTCCCCAACAGGAGGACATTAGACTACTAAGGCACCTAACAGAGACACTAGACCTACCTAAGTCCCCTAACAGAGACACTAGACCTACCTAAGTCACCTAACAGAGACACTAGACCTACCTAAGTCCCCTAACAGAGACACTAGACCTACCTAAGTGACCTAACAGAGACACTAGACCTACCTAATCCACCTTATAAGAGACACTAAGACCTACCGCAGTCCCCTAACGAGACACTAGACCTACCTAAGTGACCTAAACAGAGACACTAGAACCCCCTTACCGCAGTCCCCTAACAGAGACACTAAGACTACCTACGTCCCTAACAGAGACATTAGGACCTACCTAAGTGACCTAACAGAGACACTAGAACCTACCTAAGTCCCCTAAAGAGACATAGACCTACCTAAGGGGACCTAACAGAGACACTAGTACATGACCTAAGAGATCCCCCTAACAGAGGCACTAGACCTACCTAAGTGACCTAACAGAGACACTAGACCTACCCAGTCCCTAACAGAGACACTAGACCTACCTCAGTCCCCTAACAGAGACACTAGACCTACCTAAGTCCCCTAACAGAGGACCTAGCAGACCTACCCAGTGACCAACAGAGACATAGACCCTACCTAAGTCCCTCACAGAGACACTAGACCATACCTAAGTCACCTAACAGAGGCACTAGACCTACCTAAGTCCCCTACAGAGACACCTAGACCTACTAACTGTACTACAGAGGACACTAGACCTACCTAAGTACCTAACAGAGGACATAGCCCCTACCTAAGCCCCTCACAAGACACTAGACCTACACCTAGTCCCTAACGAGGCACTGACCTACCTAAGTACCTAACAGAGACACTAGACCTACTCAATCCCCTAAACAGAGACACTAGACCTACCTAGTCCCTAAACAGAGACACCTAGACCTGACCTACAGTCCCCTCACAGAGACACTAGACCAGTACCTAAAAAGCTCACCTAAAAGAGGCACTAGACCTACTAAGTCACCACAGAGGCACCAGACTACCCTAAGTACCCTAACAGAGACACTAGACCCATCTAGATAATTGACCTATAGCTCACCTAAACAAACCGATCTGTTTTCAGTAAAACCCCCCAAAAACATTTTTTAATATGAGGCCAAGACCCAATGATTTGGTACCTGATACCACTGCTGCTCTTGGTTGAGTATACAGGGCACATTTACTAAAGACCTTGCGCCACTTTTCTTTTGGACTTTGTATGTTCTTTTATATGCAGACTGCTTGCACATGTATTTAAGAGTGTCCGCTGCACATATGTGGCGCATGTAACCTTTTGTGTAGTGGCTGCGCTATTCTCGTCACACAAATTCTGGTGCTCAGGCGGAGCGTGTACACATTTATCATGCAGAGTCCGACAGAAGTGTTTTTTACGCTCTAAAGGCGTACCAAAAAACATACTGAAACATTACAGGCAAAGGCCGAGAAATCCTCAGGTTAACAACTATCTGACTACAGATGGATCCGTAGAAGTTGCCTGAGGTCTGGTCTGACCAGCAATTGTCCACACGATGACCATACACCATTGATCTCTTTATTACTTACACATAATAGGGATTTTATTCACATTTCATTACATTTCTGGGGTCTACCGTTCTTGAGACATGTGTCTCTGGGATGGTACCTGCTCCTTCTCTAAATGGCACAAGAACTTCTCGTCATAGACCTGGTGGTCTGGTCACAGACCTGGTGGCCTGGTCACAAGAACTTCTCATCATAGACCTGGTGGCCTGGTCACAAGAACTTCTCGTCATAGACCTGGTGGCCTGGTCACAAGAACTTCTCGTCATAGACCTGGTGGCCTGGTCACAAGAACTTCTCGTCGTAGACCTGGTGGCCTCGTCACAAGAACAAGAACTCTCGGTAGAGACCTGGTGGCCTCGTCACAAGAACTTCTCGTCGTAGACCTGGTGGCCTCGTCACAAGAAAATCTCGTCATAGACCTGGTGGCCTCGTCACAAGAACTTCTCGCCATAGACTTGGTGGCCTCCAGCTTCTCCTGCATTTGCAGCACATCTCTATGGATGTTATCACAGATTTGCTTTATTTTCTGGCTATACCACAATGGGGGAAGTCATGGACAGCTTCTCCAGGATTTAGGACATCTTCCACTGCATGGACCTCCCCAGCAGATTGTAACTGGCCAGGTGCAGGATCTGCAAGTCATGTGGACATTTCTTCAGCACCAGCCACAATCCAAGAGACAAATGTAAGAAATATAGGTTCACTATACGAGTATTGGGTTTATTTGCTTTCCTCTGATGAATCTTCTTCACCTCTCAGGAATATCTACTGGTGTTTCCACATTTCATAGCTTGGGTTCTACTTGGAATCTCGCGGCTTCCTCCAGAAATTTCCTTCAGTTACAGATAAAAGAGAACCTTCAATTTGGTGGACCTGAAGGGCATTGGTCCAGCAGGAGAGACCAGCAATGATCCTCGGAGAAAATTCCATGTGATTCTGGAAGAAGAGGAGACGTAATTTTTCCAACCTATGGAAAAAAATTCCCTATATTAGAAAGCCAGACACATCATTCACAGAAAGTCATGGATGTTTGGCTAGTAGGCAAAATGTTAGGATGAACCTAGAATGATCTCTAACCTTTACAGGTGAACTTAATGTGCCCTCATTTCGTTATGGTACCTGCCCAATTTTTCAGTGTTCCATTAGGTTGTGCACAATTTGCTGTTCTCTAACAAAAAAGCTTAACAGCAAAATCTACACCAGATCTTTGACCCATGAATCACCCAACACATTTCCAGATTCCATTACAATTGGTATGTAAACAGTCCTCCTTATCATGCTGTTCACATTTTGACATCTTGAGACAGAGAGGGCACCAAACAATTAATCGGCTGTACCGCGCCATTGTGAGGCGTCAAGAAGGATGTTCTCAGACAAATGGGTATTCTGCTTCACACAGTGACTTGTGAACAGCAGATGTCGATATCAGTTGTGATAGGCCCACATTGAAGTTTCTGCACCAGTTTTGCTGTCTGACTTTGCACTGAAAAAAACCATGCAAGCTTCCTGCACATGTATGACCGTGCACAAAAGACCTCAATGGCAGCCGCGAGCTAGATGTTGTCTCTGCGTAAGCTCCTTCTCAAACCCAGGCTGCACCGTTGTTCCTGAGAATAGGTTTGAGCAAAAGTGCATTCTGAATGTCAGGAGGGTCGGAGGCAAATAATTTGGCTGGAAAGGAGGAAACATTTTCTCTAGAACATCTGTGTTCTGGATGTGAGAGGAAGGGACTATTACTAGTTCTTGGCTGCAGTATCACACATGACCAACAGGTGGAGACACATTTCATAATAGTTGGGCTGCAGTATCCGATGCCACCAGCAGGTGGTGACACATTTCGAGTGTTCTGTAGACCTGACAACTTTAGCGGACAGGATTGTAAACTAGAAGGTGAGACACAGGCAGTGATGTATGAGAGAACAAGGAGCCGAGTCGATGAATGGCCCGAGGTGCCCGCAGTCTGAGGATCGATTCAAGACTTTGAATTAGATTGCTAGCTCTGCAGCCCCGGACACAGCTGTGATTAATGATGTGTCTGCAGCGACTACAATCGATGGTAGGAAACATTAATTGCCCCTGTGTTATCCCGTAATTGCCTCCTGTCTGTGCAGAACCATGTGACATCCTCGCATGCAATGTATGGGTTTGGATCAGGGCTGTAAACGTACAAGATATACAGGTTGCAGTCACCTGTGGGCCCTGGGGGGGCGGGGGTGGGGGGTGGGGGGAGCCAAGAGAGTCCTTCAGCTTATAATATGACACCAGCACCATAAATGTAGGATTATAGCCAGGGACCAGGTGCAGGTTCTGTATCGGGGTCCAAGTGCTTTATGCTTGTCCTCTGGTACCCAGTCTCATTCTCAGATCTCTATTGATCATCACACAACTTTACACATTCTTGTTTTGTGTCTTTAGATGGCACTTACAAATTCTACATCTCTCCGACTCTTCTGGGTTGTCAGGACCTCTACACATTCTCATTTCGAGGCTTCGAATTCTCAAGCACATACAGACTCTACATCTCTCCGACTCTTCTGGGTTGTCGGGACCTCTACACAGTCTTGTTTTGAGGCTTCAGATGCTCGAGCACTAACAGACTCTACATCTCTTGGACTCTTCTGGGTTGTCCGGACCTCTACACAGTCTCGTTTTGAGGCTTCAGATGCTTGAGCACTTACAGACTCTACATCTCTCCGACTCTTCTGGGTTGTCCGGACCTCTACACAGTCTCGTTTTGAGGCTTCAGATGCTCGAGCACTTACAGACTCTACATCTCTCGGACTCTTCTGGGTTGTCCGGACCTCTACACAGTCTTGTCTTGAGGCTTCAGATGCGTGGGCACTTACGGATTCTACATCTCTCGGACTCTTCTGGGTTGTCCGGACCTCTACACCGTCTTGTCTTGAGGCTTCAGATGCTCGAGCACTAACAGACTCTAGATCTCTTGGACACTTCTGGGTTGTCCGGACCTCTACACAGTCTTGTCTTGAGGCTTCAGATGCTCGGGCACTTACGGATTCTACATCTCTCGGACTCTTCTGGGTTGTCGGGACCTCTACACAGTCTTGTCTTGAGGCTTCAGATGCTCGAGCACTTACAGACTCTACATCTCTCGCACTGTTCTGGGCTGTACAGATTTGAAGCCATGAAGTTGTGGATTACAGGAGGAGATGATAAATAGGAGAGTTGGGCCTTAACTCCTACTTCTTTCTATTGTATAGTAATGATGATAATTGTGATGTCACCCAGACGTGATGAGCCTCCGCTATTACACAGGATTACTGATCCTTCCTGACATCCAGGCATCATGTTTATGGGGGATCGTAACCTGTTTACGGCATTAGTGAGGCATGAAGTGGACGAGGGATTGTATTTTACGTGGCTGTTGAGAACCTATTACACAGAGGGATGGGGTAAATCTTGTCAGGCGCTGCGCAGTGTGAACATGCGCTGGGATTCCTGATCCATTATTTCACTAAACCAGGACTCCTCACTCAAGGAACACCATCGCTCCGGTGGCTTTCCATCTGATGCCTGGCATTGTGCTTTACACTGTCGTCAGATTCTTGTCCTCAGTGATGTGAGGCTGACACGTGGCTCCTCCATCATGGACATCCATGAAGCTCTTGGCACAAGTATTGTGCTGGTGCTCTGCAGTTATCATCTAACACACTCTAGAGGTCTGCAGAACATCGCTCCTCTACCTCCTGACAGATGTACAGTGATATATCCTGCAGATTATTACAACACCGACCACTCGAGAGGTCTGCAGAACATCGCTCCTCTACCTCCTGACAGATACGCAGTGATATATGCTGCAGATTATTACACCGACCACTCTAGAGGTCTGCAGAACATCGCTCCTCTACCTCCTGACAGATGTACAGTGATATATCCTGCAGATTATTACAACACCGACCACTCGAGAGGTCTGCAGAACATTGCTCCTCTACCTCCTGACAGATATGCAGTGATATATGCTGCAGAATATTACACCACCGACTCCTGATGTACAGTGATATATGCTGCAGATTATTACACCACCTTCTCCTGATGTACAGTGATATATCCTGCAGATTATTACACCGCCTCTTCAGAAGCAACAGACCTCCCAGCGTAGACAAGCGGCGGTGATTCTTGTTTCCCACGATTGATGTCTCATCAGTACAGTGTGGATAACTGGTTTGTGTGTGAGGGCTTGTGACTAGGTAGGAAGGAGGGTGCTACCTTTTGGAGACTGAAATTAAGGCCACCATGTACCAGCCGTGTGGGTCTTATAGCCATGGAGCCCACTAGGGGGATTCTGGAAAATATGCTAAGTTTTCCAGGCCAAAACCAGTATACCTACACTGTTACTGAGGAGACCCAATGCAGTCAAGCAGCAATGGGAGTCTGGTTCTTAATCGGAGAATGATAACCTGGTTGGGTTTATTCCTGCATCATGTGCAAAACGGCCTCTTTTAGGTTCAATGGTGGATCAGCCATGTAAGGTAAGTATCAGATAGGTGAGACAGTGGCAGGCAAAGGTGGAGTGGCGTGTACACTTCCTACGTGGGTAATACTAAACTATTGATATAATAATGTAAAGGACTTCATTTCTTATTCTAGACTCAGATGGTTGAACATGATCAAAATGCTCTGGATTTTATAAGAACCAGCAGAGACGTCAGCAGCGGCTTCCTGCCCTAGGGAGTTCTGGGAAAAGATGGGTGTGGAGACTCCGATCTGCGTCCGCATATCCTTCCCCTATCTGAAGGTCCCTCAACATATATGTGGAGGAGACCTCAGAGCCAATACCTCTGCAGGAGGACGGGCCTTGGCTACACAAAGCGGAGCGTGATCATGGGAAAACTGCCCAATCTCTATCAGGGCGTCTACGGGTCACCGATATAGAGTCCACTTTCACACAGTGCATGTAGCGAAGGGCCAGCTAGTGTCTAGTCCACATGGTAAAATTAGAATTCTAGACATCTCACGCTCCAGATCACAAATGGAAATTCTAATAATCTGCAGCGACGCTATTCTAGACTCGTCATCATCTCCGGAACCTTTTTACAAGATCTATGCGCGTCGTGTTTCATCTCCTTCTGGCGCCTCGTGTTGTCTCTCCTCGTTGCTCCGGTCGTTTGTCATGTTCCATCGTAGCTCGCTCCTCGTGTTGTCATGCCTCATCGTATGCCGCTTGTTGTCTTATTCCTCGTAGGCTCCTCGTTTGTCACTACTCGTAGTTCCTCGTGTTGTCATCTCCTGTTAGGCTCTCTGTGTTTCATCTCCTCGTAGGCTCCTCGTGTTGTCATCTCCTCGTATGACCCTCGCGTTGTCGTCTCCCCGTGTTGTCATCTCCTCGTAGGTGCTTTGCGTTGTCATCTCCTCGTAGGCTCCTCGCGTGTCACTCCTCGTCGCCTCGCACCCTAGGCTCTTTGTCCTCGTCGGGCTCTCGTGTTCGTTCATTCTTCTCCTCGTAAGGCTCCTTTGTTGTCATCGCCTCTGTAGGGCTCCTCGTGTTTGGTCATCATCGCTCGTAGGGCACTCGTGTGTCATCTCTCGTAGCCCTACGTTGTCATCTCCTCGTTTTACTCCCGTCCTCAGTGCCGTGTCCATCTCCTCGTAGACGCTCGCTGTTGTCATATTCTACGTGTTGTCATCTCCTCGGGCTCCTGCGTTCGTGGGGGGGGGGGTCATCCTCCTCGTGGCTCCTTGTTTGATCACTCTCGTGTGATCATCCTCGTGTTGTCATCTCCTAGTGGGCTCCTCGTGTTGTCATCTCTACGTAGGGCTCCTCGTGTTTACCTCTGCCTGTGCCTCCGTACCTCAGTTGTCTCCTGTGTTGTCATGCTCCTCGATCTCTGGTTGTACTCCTCGTAGGCCTGCGTTGTCTTTCGTATCCCTGTGTGTCCATTCTGGCTCCCTTGTGTTGTCATCTCCTGGTAGTCCTCGGTTGCATCTAACATTTTTTCCAACCACTCATCTGTTGACACGTTCCGTTTATTAGGCGCACGTCACTCTGTGTTGTCATCTCCCTAAGCTCCTCGTGTTTGCTCTCTCTACCCTCGTGTGTCATGTCCTCGTAGGCTCCTTGTGGTGGTCATCTTCCGTCGTATGAGCTCTTCGTCTCACCTCGTGTTGTTGTCCCGATACCTTTTATCTCCTTGTAGTGCTGTGCATCACCTCGTAGGATTCGTTTCATCTCCTCTTGGCTCCATTGTTGTCTCGTACTCTATACCAGTGTACTCCGGAGCCTCGTCGTTGTTCCTTCGTAGGGCTTGAGTTGCTTCCTCGTGCTATCGTGTGTCATGCTCCTACGTAGGCTCCTTGTGTTGTCACCTCTACTCCGGGCATCCGTAGCTCTTTGATGTCCCACTCCTTGGTGTCCTCGTTGCTCTGTCTCTCCCTCTGTTGTCATGTTCTCGTCGGCTCTTGGTTGTATCTCTTGTACGGCACCTCGAGATGTTGGTCGTCTCCTCTTGTAGTTGTAGCCCTGTGTTGTCATCTTCCCGTATGAGCACTCGTGTTGTCTCTGCCTCGTTGTCATTCGAAGCCTTCGTGCCCTCGTAGGCTTCCTCGTTGTCATCCCTCGTAGGCTCTCGTGTTGTCAATCTCTCCGTGGGCTCTGTGTTGTCATTCGTATCCTCGGTTAGCTCCTCGTGTTGTCATTCCTATGTAGGCTCCTTGTGTTGTCATCTCCTCGTAGGCTCCTCTGTTGTATCTCCCCGTTGCCCCGTCGTTGTCTCTCGTGTGTGTCATCGTACTCAGGCCTGTTTGTCATCTTCCGCTGAAGGCCTCGTGTTGTGCCATTCTCCTCGTAGCGTCCTTGTTGTCATCTCCCGGTATGACCTCGTGTTGTCGTCTCCTCGTGTTTGCATCTCCTCGTAGGCTCCTCGTGTTGCATCTCCTCGTAGGCTTCGGTCCTCGTCTGTCATGCCCTCGTGTGTCTCTCTCGTGTTTCATCCTCCTCGTAGTCTCCTCGTGTTGTCATTCCTCTGCTGTTTGTCAGTCTCCTCATGTTGGACTCCTTTGTCCTGTTTGTCACTCCTCGTAGCTCTCGTGTTTCATCTCCTCGTATGCCCCTAGGTTGTCGTCTCCGTCGTGTTGTCAGTCTCGAGAGGCTCCTCGTGATGCCATCTCCTTAGATCCAGGCCCTGCGACTGACACACATCATAGATCCAGGCCCTGTGACTGACAAACATCATAGATCCAGGCCCTGTGACTGACAAACATCATAGATCCAGGCCCTGCGACTGACAAACATCATAGATCCAGGCCCTGTGACTGACAAACATCATAGATCCAGGCCCTGCGACTGACAAACATCATAGATCCCTGAGTTATTTGCACAACATTGCCTCCGACTGATCCCTGGATACAGCTGTTACCACCACAGGCTCCCCATCCATTACCCAGGGACTCATACTACAGGCACTCAGGGGTTGCCCCAGCCACAACCGCCTGCCACTCCGGTATTCTGGGTCCCAGCTGCCTCCAGAATACCGGAATGGCAGGCGGTTGCAGCAGAGGGCACCCTGATGTTACGGTGCTTGGTATGGGGACCGGAGGGCTGTCCTACAGCCTGGCAGCTCTCCAGCAGGTGGTGTATGGAAGAAATATGGAGGGAGAGGCTGATACTGGTTCTCCCTGAGGCAACCCCTGAGTGTCTGTAAGATATGCCCCTGGGTAATGGATGGGGAGCCCGTGGTGGTAAAAGCCTTATCCAGGGATCAGACGGAGGCAACGTTGTGCAAATCAACTCACGGTTCTTTATTGAACAACAGCAGGCAACGGCCAAAACAGTCAACAGCAGAATCGGATTCTGGTACCGGAGTGGTCATGGAGAGTGGTCCGCAGGAATATGGCACCAGCCCGGTAGTAAATGCTGGGATAATGGAGATGGAGCTGTGTCCAAACTGTGGAAACTTCAGCTCTGGATTAGAGTCTCCTGACTCAGATCCTGGGATCGGTTTCTGTGACAGCTCTGAAGGTTCACTGAACACTGACTTTCTCTTCACTCTGTCCATGTGCTCAAAGACCACGTGCTCCCACTGCACAGGGGTATAATCCTCCACCTGGTCAGGTGGTAGCACCTCTCCAATCACACTCCAGTTTACAATACAGCCAACTGATTGGACAACATCTTACACCCATTTAACTATTGCCTTTCCAGGCAGAATCTACAGCTGTAATTACATAATGTCCAGGCTCTAGAACCTTTATAGAGGGTTTTCCGACTCCCCCTAACAGCTCCCCCCTGTACAACCTCCCACCCTCCGCATTAATGATCCTATCGGTGTGTTCACATGTATTTGTCTATATGTAGCCCTTTGTATATGTGTACAAAGCAATTTCTCGAAAGGGATGAATAAAGTTGTATTGTATTGTATTTCTAAGGTGGGACTATATCTTGCATCTTGCATAAGGAATTATATATGTAAACTTTTTGGTGGTACTTTATGATAATTTATCCAGGGGTCATAGAATATATTATAATACATTAAAGAGGCCACACCCTGTGTGTTTTATATGTGGGGTGCACAGTGTAATCCGTTGTATTGTCTGGGGTATATATTATTTAGGAGTATAGTGTTGTTATCCAGGGGACACTAAGCTATAAGTGACAGTGTTATTTTTAGGGCTGCAGTGTGGAAAATTTCTTGCTGAAAAAAAAAATTTCTTTTTAATTTCACTTACAATGCGTACAATACGGGTTAAGGGAATATTTACACGAACGCACAGCAAAATACAGGACATGTCGTGTGATTGTACCCTAAATACATACGACCCCTAGTTACAAACGGACCTCTGGTAATTTTCTGTACTTTAGCCCTAGACTACAATAAACAGCTGTAACAGATATCACAGGCGTCTGTAATGAAGCTTTAGGGTGAAGACACACGTGGCGTTTTTGGGCCGTTTTTACGAAGTGCGTTTTCAGATCGTAAAAAACGCATGCGTTTTTGTCCGGTTTTCCGAATTTGCGCTATTAAAAACGGACAAAAATGCACGCGTTTTCAAAAACGCGTGCGTTTTTTTTGCACATGCGTTTTTTACGATCTGAAAACGCACTTAGTAAAAACGGCCCAAAAACGGCCTAAAAACGCCACGTGTGTCTTCACCCTTAGGGTGATGCGGCACATGGCGGTTTGAAACCGTTTTAGGTCCGTTTTTAAGCAATCCGTTAAAAACGCATCCGTTTTTGACAGGTTTTCCTAATTAGCGCAATAAAAAACGGACAAAAAGAAATGCGTTTTTTTAACGGACTGCTTAAAAACGGACCAAAAACGGTTTCAAAACGCCATGTGCGGCATCACCCTTAGGATGTCACAGCCACTACTGACCGCCTCATCTTAAGGGTTACATGTTCAATTTTTCAGATGCAGTTTTTTATGTCCAAACCGGAGGGGAGTAAAAAAAAAAGAAGAGGGACAGCAACTCCCAATTATATGTTCTCACACATTATGATCCGGTTCTTATATTTGGGGTGCTTGGGGTCACACTCCTGTCAGGTTATTATATTTGGGGTGCTGGGGGCCACATTCCTGTCAGGTTTTTATATTTGGGGTGCTGGGGGCCACACTCCTGTCAGGTTCTTATCTTTGGGGGTGCCGTGGGCCACACTCCTGTCAGTTCTTTATATTTGGGGTGGCTGGGGGCCCACACTCCTGTTAGGTTTTAATATTTGGGGTGCAGTGGCCACACTCCTGTCAGTTCTTATATTTGGGGGGTGCTGGGGGCCACATCCTCCTGTAGGTTCTTTATATCTGGGTGCGTGGGCCCAGCCTCCAGCAGGTTATTATATTTGGGGTGCAGTGGGCCAAACTCCTGTCAGGTTCTTTATAGGTTGGGGTGCTGGGGGCCACACTCCTGTCATGGTTTCTTATATTTGGCGTGACTGGGGTCACACTTCCTGACGCGGGTTTTTTACTGTTTGGGGTGCAGTGGGCCACACTCCTTCAGGTGTCTTATATTTTGGGGTGCTGGGGGCCACACTCCCTTCCATGGTTTTTATCATTTGGGCGTGCTTGGTCACAATTTCCTATCACGTGTCGTTATATGTCGGGTGGTGCATTGGGCCCCTCCTTCATGTTCTTATATTTGGGGGCTGGGTGCCACACTCCGTGTTCAGGTTTTTTTAGATTTGTGGGGTGCTGGTGGCCACCCTCCATCATGGTTTACATATTGTTGGTTCGTGCTGGGGGCCCCAAAATCCTGCAGTTTTTTATATTTGGGTGTGCTGGGGGCCACATTCCTGTCGTTATTATATTTGGGGGGCTGGGCGCCACATTCCTCGTCAGGTTTTATATACTTGGTAGGGGTGCTTGGGGGCCACATTACCTGTCCCGGCTTTTTATACCTTGGGGTGCTGGGGCCACATTCCTGTCAGGTTTTTCATAATTTCCGGGTGCAGTGGGCCACCTCCCCTGTCAGGTTCTTATATTCTGGTGCTGGGTCCACACTCCTTCAGTTATTATATTGGGGTGCGGGGGCCACACTCCTGTCAGGTTTTTATAGGTGGGTGCTGGGGGCTGACATTTCTTGTCCAGATTTTTATATTTGGGGTGCTGGGGCCCCCATCCTTTCAGGTTGTCCACATTTGGGGCGTTTGTATAGATTTGTGCGTCAGCAGAGGGGACCGGTATTCTTTTTAACAGCCCCTGGCCCCTGCTTCAGGTAGGAGGAACGGTAGTGCGCAGGCTCAGTAACCGATTGGCACGAGGGCCGGAGCTCCCGCCCTGACGTTCCGAGCTCGCGCTCCAGTCTTCGCGGCCAGTCAGCGCTCGCTGAGGAAATGACGTCCATGAATATCCATCCGCGGTATGATCCTTTTTCCTCCGCTCGCACCTCTTTGTACGAAGTGCGCTTGGTCTGGCGGCGTGAGGCGGCCGTAGGTATCCCGTGGTGTTACCGGGCCTGACGACCGCAGGAGAAAGAAATCCCGGGCGAGGAGACGGTGAGGCTCATCGCCGGGTGCGTGGCGATCACCACGCTGAGGGGCATTGCGCTGCACGGCTTTAGGCGGCCCAGGCCGTGATCTGACCGCTCGCTCTTGCCGGGCCGCGCCTGTTGCCTCTGGGGACTATTTTGTGATGAGTGCATGGTGGTGTGTTGACGGACCCCTAGAATAAGGCGAGTGAGGGCCCCAGGGATAACCCATGCGAGACCCTCTGTGGCGGTTCGGCCCCCTGAGCTGTGCACACGCGGCCCCCAGCGCGCCAGAGAGGATGGCAGTGCAGCAGACGAACAATAGACCATGGCTACCCTCACATGTTGTCGACACGGCTCGCATCACCGTCACTTGCCCCGGCGACATGACATCATACGTCACGATGATACTGTGCCCTAATGATCTATGCGTCATGTGGTGCGTGTGCCCTATTGACATCATAACGTCATCGTGTGGTTCTGTGACACCACACGGCCGTACATCCTACCTCCAAGTACATGAGTTGTAAGACGTGAACCCGTATAGTACAAGTGCGGCATGTATGACATTAACCCGCTGGCGGTAATAATAGCGCACCTGATTGTAGCGCGTTACTCGGAAAGTCATTGGATAACAGGAATTTTTGTTTTTTTTTTCTAGGTCTTACAGACAGATTCCCTAAGACTGCTCTTCAATGATTGCTGACTACCAGGTGAGGAATCTTGTTGGCAAGGGGGAGGGGTCCTGCTTGGTATGTTACCAGTGTCGGTGATTGATGCGTTTCTCACTGGTGTCGTTCTGAATTCGGAAGAACGTGGATGATGGCAGCTCCTCGTGGACCTGCGCTGTGTGTGTATTTTTTTTTTTTTGTATTTTTCACTAGCAAACACATCCCCCCTCAGGTCACAGCACCTTTTTTTTTCACTATTTATTTTGCAGGCTCAAATTTATTTTTTAACTTTGAGGGTGTGTTGCTTTTTTTTTTTATTTTTTTTTTATTATTATTTTTCTCCCCGTGAGAATAGTATTCTTCCAGTGGCACATATTTTAGGGTAAAAATGGCGCTGAAATGCCTTAAAATATTACCCTTTACTGTAGGGTCAGAATAACCCTGGACTAACTGCTATTGTCACCAAATTCTTTTTTACACTTTCCTACGGATTGACCCGTTGTGTCATTGCGTCACACGGGCGGCGTGACTAGTACAGGGGGCGGGTGGTAGCAGGGGGCGTGGTTGAGAGATTTAATCATGGGAAGAGAAAAATAGAAGATTGAAAATGGAGAACCAAGTGAGATATATAACTTAGGGTTATTATATATGATACATATATATATATACTATAGTATTTCCGGATGTTATTGAGATACATGACAGACAGATAGATATCACTGCCTTCACTCAAAGGAATTCACTCGCAAGCGTTACTTAATTCTTTTTGCTCTACTTTCTATTGTATTTGTAAACGTCAAAATCTAAATTATCCCGCAAGCAAACCAGCGGGTACATACTACTGAAGCCGACACCTGCTCCATTCTCAAATTGGCCTGAAAGAGTTTAGAGACAACAGCGGCTCCTTCATCTCAATTTTGAGATTCATTGAAACCTTCGTATTAAAAAATACTTAATTAAAATTTGTCTTTGCAAAAAATGTTCTCCCCCCAGCTAGCAAACACAGAAATATTTCTCCCTTCACATCTGTAACTACATGTATCAGATGGAGACGTGTCGAGCTCAACATGACTGCGACGCCCTTCATGTGATCTGTCCCATGAATCAATCGACACATAGATATCGCAAAACTGACATAACTAGTATATTCATGCTGAGCGACCGTTCCAGCTAGAAAATTTTTTAAAGCGAGTCCCACACATTACCACTGCAAAATATAGCAACCCAAACCCGATTAAACAAGATCAAAGGCCCCCTGTAATACTTACTGTACTTTTCGGACTATAGAGCGAGCACCACCAAAAAATATACCCCTTTTGATTTCTTCTCATAAATCCTAAGGTGCGCCTTATACTCCGTGCGCCGTATGTATGAAAACGTACTTACGACACAGCTGCCGTGTATACTGTGGCCGGTCTGCCACCTGCTGGTCTCCAATCCTTATAATCAGGTGCGCCTTATATAGATCCCATGCTTACAGACAGAACACTGCCTTGTACTGTGGGCACACGTCCTGCGCACCCTGCTTGGGTCATTATCCAGTTAGCCTGTCTTAATCACGGTGCGCAACCTTATAATCCATGCGCCTTTGTAGGAACCGTACTTACAGACATCCAGCTGCCGTTGTACTGTGCAGCAGGTCCTTCCACACCCTGCTGGCATCCATCCTATCAGCCAGGTGCACCCTTAGAATCCAGTGCGCCTTCATTGTTATGACCCGTACTTACAGACAACAGCTGCCTTGTACTGTGGCACAGGTGTATGTCTTTTTTTTCCAATCTATTTCCCTTTTTTTTTTTTTTCCACCACCTGTCTGTCTCCATCCTTAAACAGCGCTAAAAAACTCATGTGCACCTTATAATCCACGCCTTATGGTATGAAAACCGTACTTACAGGACACAGCTGCCTTGTACTGTGCAGCTAGGCTGCCACCTGCTGTTCAGTCCTCCTTATAGTACTGGTTGGCGCCTTAATATATGAACCATGAACCAACCTAGACATTTAGAAGGCTTTTAATTGATGGTGCCCTTATAGTCCGAAAAAAATAACAACCAGGCATGCATTTGCAAATTAACATTTGACCACCCTCATTACTTTGTGACAACGGACAAATTATTAAGACAAAAAGTTGCATTGAAATGCCTTGATCAACGTCCGTTTTTAATTTACATACAACCTCATCAAAGTGGAGGTTTAACGCAAACAAACAATGGATTTAAAAATAATACACAAAGTGACCACCCAATGCACAACTCAAGAATTTACATACAACACGCCTTACACTCCCAAAAACCGTGCCTATTTATTATTATTTTGAAATCCTTTATAAATATTCAACATCCATAATTATTATAAACATGCAGCAGTTGTAGTAGTAAGCGCAAATCATAACTTTACTCACGTTTCATTCATCTAGTTCCCGTACATTGCGCATTACCCCAATATCTATTAATTTCAAAATTATCAGCAGAACCAAATAAAATCCTCCTATTCTGTCAAAAAAATCAAACATTTTTAAATTCATACTCCTTGCTCTGTGCCCGTCATGTCTCAACTTTTGTATTGTAAACGGCAATAAATTCAAAAATATTTTGCATTGGAAACTCTAATTTTTGTTGTGCTCTAAAATATAAATATGTGTACAAATCCATATACTTGTCTAAAGAGAACTGTGAGTTGAGTCAGATGACACAGACCCCACATTCGATATTCACCCAAAATATGCAGGCAAAGGGAACGTCACAATACAACACAGCAAAAAAAGAAACAAGGGGGCCGCCAGACTGTTGAGCGTCACAGGCAGATTATCACTGTCTGTCTCCTTACCAGTGTCTAACAACAAATCATACTATATATGGCGAACCTCGCCTTGTATTAGCCGCACACTCACAGAATCTCCGGCGCATTCATAAGACCTTTGAGGACAACATGGGTGTTACATATGGATATTGTGAAATAACCACTAAACTTCTATTTTTCCCGGACATGTGAGTGTTTTTTGGTGTTACCGATACTTATGGACACTTTCTCTGCTTAACTGTCGCCACATTAGGTAGGATGGCATGTTCTCCGATCAGTCAATCAATGAAAATAAAGGCATAAGAGAAAGTGTTCTTGGATACGTTTCTGTACTAGGGAAGGGTTCATAACCTGAACATTGGGTGCTGGGGGCCACACTCCTGTCAGGTTTTTATATTTGGGGTGCTTGGGGCCACATTCCTATCAGGTTATTATATTTGGGGTGCAGTGGGCCACACTCCTGTCAGGTTCTTATATTTGGGGTGCTGGGGGCCACACTCCTGTCAGGTTTTTATATTTGGGGTGCTGGGGGCCACATTCCTGTCAGGTTATTATATTTGGGGTGCTGGGGGCCACATTCCTGTCACAAAACCGTTTCAAAAACGTCCAGTGCGGCAATCACCCTTTAGGATGTCCCAACAGCCTACTGACCCGGCCTATGCTTAAAAAGGGTTACATGTCATTTTTCAGATGCAGTTTTTTATGGTCCAAGACGGAGGGGAGTAAAAAAAAAAAAGAAGAGGGACAGCAACTCCCAATTATTGTTTCACACATTATATATCGGGTTCTTATATGTGGGGTTGCTGTGGGTACACTCCGGTCAGGGTTATAATTGGGGTGCTTGGTGGGGCCCACATTCTTCGTAGGTTATTTTATTGGTGCTGGGGGCCACACTCCTTCAGGTTCTAAATTTGGGGTGAGTGGGCGGCCACACTCCTGTCAGGTTCTTAATTGGGTGCGGGGGCCAAAATCCTGTTAGGTTGTATATTTGGGGTTGCAGTGGGCACACTCTGTCGGTTCTTATATTGTGGGGTGCTGGGGGCCACAACTCCTGTCAGGTTTATTATTTGGGGTGCGTGCTGGGGCCCACACTCTATCAGGTTAGCTATACTTTGGGGTGCAGTGGGCCACAATGTCAGGTTCTATATTGGGGGTGCTGGGGGCCACACAATCCGTCAGGTTTATTATATTGGGGTGCTGGGGGCCACACATCGTCGTTTGTTATATTTGGGGTGCAGTGGGCCACACTCCTGTCAGGTTCTTATATTTGGGGTGCTTGGGGCCAACACTGCCGGTACATGGATTGTATATTTTTTTTGGGGGTGTTGTGGCCACATTCTATCAGGTTATGATATTTGGGGTGCAGTGTGCCACACACTGTCAGGGGTTCTATATTTGGGTGCTGGGGGCCACACTCTGTCAGGTTTTTATATTTGGGGTGCTTGGGCCACACTCCTATCCAGGTTTTATATTCGGGGGTGAGGGGGGCCCCAATACTGTCGGGTCATTTTTTATAT
>WNYA01000377.1:0-175426 GCA_019512145.1 Engystomops pustulosus
GCAATTACCGAATTCCTATGTAATGAGGTCTATATGGAAATACTATATATATGACGGGTCATTTTTTTTCTCTGTAAGGCAATTATTTTGGAACAAATCAATGTAATTACTTCAGTTTAATCTATGGTGATAATTAGGAAAATCAATCTGTGGCCTCATGCGTCGTCGGTAGCATGTGCCTAACATGATAAGCTCCGTAGGTGTTACCTGTAGTACAGAGCTGTTAATGGCAGCAGCCCAGGTTTCATGCTAGAGAAAGTGAGAATGTGATAATTGCTTCCTGCGTTCATCTTAATATATTAATCCGATCTGCTGAAATTGGTGAAAATGTTCAAGTTTCTCCCATTTTCCGCTGTCTTTGCCCAAGGACTTACTACATTGGGGCAGATTTACTTACCCCGTCCATTCGCGGTCCAGAGGCGCTTTCTCTCCGGTGAATTCGGGTCCGGCCGGGATTCATTAAGGTAGTTCCTGCTGCGCTGAAAAGCATCGGAACGTGCTGGAGTTCACCGGCTCGGGCTGAGTGAAGGTAAGTGCAAGCTCCGCAACAGATTTTTTGTTTTAAATGCGGCGGTTTTTCCGAATCCGTCGTGTTTTCGTTCGGCCACGCCCCCGATTTCCGTCGCATGCATGCCAGCGCCACAATCCGATCGCGTGCGCCAAAATCCCGGGGCAATTCAGGGGAAATCGGCGCAAATCGGAAATATTCGAGTAACACGTTGGGAAACCGCGAATCGGGCCCTTAGTAAATGACCCCCATTGTGTAGAATAAAAACCACACGATGTTGATAGGTCATATGCCATACCAAATAAGGAATCTATGCCCAGAGATATCATAAAAACATAGTAACTATCCGCTATAATAGAAACACTTCTTGTTCTTAGTTAATTCAATGGGACATAGTTCCAAAACGGCCAAAACAATTCAGGGGAAATCGACGCAAATCAGAAATATTCGGGTAACACGTAGGGAAAACGCGAATCGGGCCCTTAGTAAATGACCCCCATTGTGTAGAAAAAACCACACGATGTTGATAGGACATATGCCATACCAAATAAGGAATCTCTGCCCAGAGATATCATAAAAACAATTCGCTATAATAGAAACACTTCTTATTCTTAGTAAATTCAATGGGAACATAGTTCCAAAACGGCGGAAAACACTGTTCAAAAATTGAAGCGTTGAGGCAGCGGCAACCATGAACCCTTTTTCATATGCCTTACTTTAATTTTCTTTTTCTGATATTCCCTTTAAGCTGAACCTGTCACCAGGAATGCAGAAAATTAAGTAATGGTCATATGAAAAATGGTGTTCATGTTTGCCGCTTGTCCTACAACGCTTCAGTTTTTGAACAGTTGTTTTCGGCCGTTTTGAACCTATTGTTGTCTCCATTGAATCTAAACTAAGAAAAAGAAGTGTTCTATTGATTTAGAGCGATTATTGTTTTATGATATACTCTGGCGGGCTGATTTCCTTATTGGCTGATAGCGTCATCATCAAAATCGTTTGGTCATGGTGGTTTTGTATCAACAATAGTGGGTCATTTCTAAGGGCCCGATTCGCGGTTTCCCATACTGTTACCGAATATTTCCGATTTGCGCCGATTTCCCCTGAATTGCCCGGGATTTGTGCGGCGCACGCGATTCGATTGTGGCGCTGGCATGCATGCGCGTACGGAAATCGTGGGGGCGTGGGCCGAAAACGAAACTCGACGATTCGGAAAAAAACGCCGATTTAAACAAAAAAGCTTGTGCGGACGCTTGCACTTACCTTCACTCAGTCCAGCCGGTGAACTCCGCATCTTCCGATGCTTTTCAGCGCAGACAGACGGAGAACTATACCTATTAATGAATCCCGGCTCCGGACCCGATTCACCGAGAGAGAGCGGCCTTTGGACGCGCGAATAACGGGGTGGGTAGTTTAGTATATCTCCCAGATGTAAGTCCTTGGCAAAGCTAGCGGAAAACTGGGAGAAACTTGAACATTTTTGTCACCACAATTCTGCAGCAGATGGATTATATAATTTAATGAGGAAACAGATAGCAATTATCATCATTCTCACTTTCTCTCAGCATGATGAAACGCTGGGTCTGCTGCATAACATTGTACTACAGGTAACACCTACGGAGCTTATCATGTTAGTGCACTGCTATACCGACGAGGCATAGGTGCCACTTGATTGTTCCCTAGCTTATCAACCATAGATAAAACTGAAGTAATTACATTGATGTTGTTCCAAAAAATTGCCTACAGAGAAAAAAAATGACACTGCGTCATATATAGGATAAGAGTATGGGAATACATATAGAACCTCCCACACACCCCCCCCCCCATTCTAAAATCAGGCAAGCAACTCACATATGTAACCTGGAATATCAGATAAGGTTGACTTCAGTTTGCGCTATAGTGATCTTATTGTATTTTTGTTCGCACGAGACATATAGACTTGTTTTTTATAGATTTTTGGTTGGTTGATTTTCTATTACATAAGACGTTCTTTACATGACATGCTTGTGTTGACAAACTGATGACATTCTGCGTGGTGGACTTTCCTATCACTTCACATTGGTGGTTCTGTTCTCTAGTCCTTGACCCTGTGTGGTTATGCAATTCCTGATTCATGTTTTCAAATCTTCTGCCCAAAATTTCCGATAGGAGGCAGGACAGCGTGTGCGGTTTATGGGCTATAGAATGGGGGGTGGTGGGGATTTTTGGTGAACATGCGGTGAAAACTTAATAAGGGTTGGGCCGCATTTTCAAATGGGGGTTCGAAAATTTGTTTCCGTTTGGAGCTGAATTTGACCCCTGGTTTTTTGTTAGGCAACGCTATCGTATTGTTTACGCACGTCGCGCTCGCCGCATGCGGCACAAATCGGGGAGTGCGAGTGTCGGAATCAACCCAACTGATTCTGGACAACCGCGCGGTAATTTAAAACCAACTTGTGTCAAAGATCAGTCACTACACATGCACCGTAGAAGAGGGAACTCCGGCGGACATCCAGCGGGGGGAAGCAACATCAGTCCGGAAATAGGACGCACATACTTAGTGAATTTAGTGACATCGCTGGCAGCTCCGAATCACCTTGTTGGACATTCGCGATCGCGCGTGTTGTTCAACGGGAGCGGTAAGTAATGTGATCCATTGTTGTTTAAATTAGAATGGAGGTTGTAGAATAACTTTAACCCATAGCGGCAATAAGAGTACCCTTAGTCTGGTGCTGCATGGGGGGTAATTGAAGAGGGTCTCAGCGCTGAGCTCCTCAACGTCACCGGTGCATTTGCTTCATAATGAACAAACACGCCCCGTCGCTAACACACCGCGAACGTTGGTCATGCACGATCTGAGCGGGTCAACCCTCTGATTGGTGCTTTGCCGGCAGGCCGGCACTGGGCGCCACCATTTTGGCTCGCGATCGTAGCTACCCGCCGCGTCAATAGGGGAGTGCGATCCGTGTGACATGACAGCCTCGATCTAAACAAAGATCGAGGCTGTCATATCGAGGCTACTCTTAATGTGCATCTGGCACTTTAATAGATGGTATTGACAAAATAACCCATGATACTGATTATGTAGTTATGGCATGTATGGTAGGATCATGCAGGACATACCTAGGCGGTTACAAGCGAATACGGGCTGAGTGGCGTCATGAGTAAAAAAAGTAGTAAAAATACATAAATGAAAAAAACAGTGTTAAAAATAAATTAGAGATATGAAAAAAAACATAAAAATAAAATCCACCGCTCCCTAGACCTGATATAAACTATTAAATATAAACAGTATAAATCTAAACAAAATATGTATAGCGCGTCCGATAAATTTTTGCCCGATCTATCAAAACATTAATAACCCGTTTTTTCACTGCGTGTTAACCACCTGGAACGGAAAATAGCCATTTGAAAAAATAGAAAAAGGACAATCAAGGTGAGCAAACTGTCAAAGGAAACTGGCTACGTACGGCATACAAAAGTAAAAGCATTGTAAAAAGCTCATCAAAAGCAGTTTGACAAAAATTACACCACTCGATACTCGCACTCATACCTACTAAAGTATGAAAAAGTAATTTTAACGCCTTTTTAAGAACAGGCAAAATGAAGATTGTTTTTTCGGTACGGAGTTTTAATTTTGATAAATCTATGAATGAACATAAAAAAGCCTATAAAATTCTGGTGGGAATCGTCGTGATGCACTTGACCCAGAAGGAAAGATCACTGGTCATTTGGGTCGCACAGTGAAAGCTGTATGCAACCAGTCCCACACAGAAATGGCAAACGAATGTGTTTTATTCATATTTCACTGCATTTAGAAATTTACCCACTTCCCAGTACACTGCATGGAATATATTAATGCCATCACATGAATGGAATTTGTTATGTCGATGAAAATAGCATCACATGCCTGTACATGGAAAAAAAAAATAGTTATAGATTTGAAGGTGGGGAGGGTGAAAAATTAAAAACGCAAAAATGAAAAAGGGCCTGGTCCTAAGGGTGTAATGTTCTCTCAAAGGGAAGCAGATGGCCAAGACCTCCTTGGTGGAAAAAAAACCTAGATACAAAAAACGGACACATTCTATTTGTCTTCTCCGGATCCATCGTTAGTCTGATTCTAGATCCTTCTCAGTGGTCTACTTGGACTACATCCCTAGCATATCCCTCGATTCTTTGTGATAACACCTATGGTAGCCCAGATATATGCTACACTAATTACTATGTAATTCACTTATGACTCAAAAGAGCAACTTTGAGAAACTAATGATGCTGGGGATAGTCTATATTCCCAGTGCGGCCCATGGTGTTCATTGGGCAACCAGACTAATTATTCTTTGTGACCTCCACATGAAACCCCTGGGAGATAAACCCTCGTAGATGTGCTTTTTGTGTCGTTTTCTTCGGGACCTCTTGGGTGTCTAAATCGGGCGGGAGATTACTCTATTCTTTTGGTCCTCTCACATTCTGTGACATGTCGTTACAATTTTGTGTGAGGGTGAATTTCCAGAAATTGCCTAAGGTTCAGCAACCAGTTAATCTACATTTATGAAGGGGATTCCATTATACTAGCAGTCTTGATATTCAGCTAATAGGCTTTGATGTCACATTGAGTGTTCACTGCCTCCCTGGGTCGCATCACAACGACTGCTGGTCCAGGTATGTGATTTAAAGTTATAACAGTACTGAGACTTATTCAGAATGCGATTATAAAATCAGCATAGCATGGCTTATTGGAACCTGTCACATTAAAAAGACTTTCCTGGTATCAGGTTCTCTTTAAAGTAAGATCTATGACAAAAATACCAGAAAGTCTTATGTACTTTCGTTGTTTTTCATATACCAGAACGTAGGAAACAGGCCCTTATACAGTGTAAACAAATCAGCCTGTTGTCTTCCGGACAAGTAATTGCTACTTTTTTGATATTATATCCAATTATTCCATATATTATGTAAGTCGAATCAACATCTCACAATCGAAGATAAATTATCATGTGGTAGTAACCGTTCCGGTGGAAATTTCATCCAACATCGCCCCCCTGCTCAAGGCGCAACACCGATTATTCCAAGACTATTATCAGAACAAGACTCTCTATAATTATGAAAGATTTATGCATGTTTCTCTCTATTCAATATTAAGCACAAAAATATCAAACGAAAGTTAAAGGCCGAAAAAAAGGAAAAAAAAAAAGCCACCTAAACTGGTCTTCACCACGGAAATCGATCATATTAAGCAATGAGACCTAATGTTTTAGAACACCACAAAAAAAAACAAAAAAAAACGATCCATCCTACGTACCTTCTACGTGTACAAGTTTAGCTTTTCATGGACAGAAGGTACGCCTTGATGGAATAATAAAATGACTAAGTCCACTTGGCTACACGTTATTTACCGACTAAGGCTCATATTGCCTTTCAATCCAGCAGACAGACGCACAGACTGCGCCCTCACTCCGAAATCCGGCGCCATGAGTTTCAGGTTTCTGGAGGGCCAATCTGGCACAAATTTAATTTTACGAACATATGAAAGCTCTCAATGGCTCAGATACAATACCGGGAAATGCTCCCTTACGAAAGATTCCTACAAAACATAAACCCGGCCTATATTATCTTTCTACGGGAGAGGGAGCATCTTAATAAAATTGATTATAGGCTACATACCCCCCTCGTAATTTCATTAGAAGTGGTTGTGGTCTTAAAGGAAACCTAATCCACTTCAAGTGGCATGTTTCCGATGGCAATACCGAGCAGCCAAGCTCAGGGTGAGCGTGCCGAGCTTATTTATAGTTAGTGTTTTAAAACCGCGTATCGCGGTTAAAACCTTTTTAAACTTATCGCCGTCGACAGGCAGGTACGCCGCTCGGCGCTTACCATGCGCCGGCTCTCATTCACTTCCTATGTAGCCCGCGCGCACTTAGCGCCGGTGCGGACCTGCCTGTCCAGCTATAAGTTTAAAAAGTGTTTTAAACCGCGATACCGCGTTTTAACCACAACTAAAATAACTTCCGGCACCAGCTCACCCTGAGCTGGTGCCCGGTATGCCATCGAAAACCTGCCACTACAAGTGTGGATTCCTTTAAGAAGTTCTCCGTGACCGCAGAGCAGGCTTTGTCCAGTTGGAGCTTTGCTCAGCCAAACCCAGCTCAGAATGAATGTTCTGCCCGGAGATCCCCAATTTTACACACCGTAAAACCCAACCCAATGACTTCTTCCCACTAGATACTGCCATGCTGCTGTCGGTTAGGTTCTTTCTGTCTGGTTATCAGACTTCTGTAATGAAAGTGCCATTTCTGAGAGGAACAGTCCTATATAGATCCTTCATAATGGCAAGAACGGGAAAGAGTCTACAAAGGAAATGAATGACCTACAGAACCACCAAACCAGGCTAAGAAATCCAAATTTAAATTATCTTCCCTGCAAAAAAGATTGCCCCGGCTGCCACATGAGTAGTGTAAGATTATGGGCACATTTCTTACCCGGTCCTGTCTTGATCCCCGATGCGGACTGTTTCTTTTTCTGATATTCCCTTTAAGCTGAACCTGTCACCAGGAATGCCATTTTTAGCTGGTGACTGGTTCCAATAGCCTATGATATGCTGATTTAAAAAAATAAATGTCTTTGTCAGCATTCGGAATCATTTTAGAACTTTAAAAAAATAAATGTCTTTGTCAGCATTCGGAATCATTTTAGAACTTTATATAATTTTATTTCACATTAACTGGCTCCCTGTCAGCAGAGTGCGGTGAGTCCTAGGGGAGGGGCTCTGTGTGCCTGTGTCTCAGTCTCCTCTTCTCCATATTCATCCAGCTCCCCCTCTCCACTTCCTATCATGTGCATTGAGCAGGCAGGGGAGGGGGATTGTGTGGAGTAGAGGAGGACTGCATGAGGAGACTAGAACACAGGCACACGGGCTTCTGCAGGTGCCCGTCACTCACAGGGACTGACCACACACTACTGGCAGCGAGCCAGGTATGGTGAAATAAAGTTTTACACAGTACTGAAATGATTCAGAATGCTGACAAAGGCATTCTTAAAATCACTATAACATAGGTGATTGGAACTTCCAGTTCCAGCTAAAAATTGCATTCCTGATGACAGGTTTATTCTAATGAAGTACTTTAATCCCTTTTACCCCCTTTGGGTCCTTTAGAGTTCCCGCTTTACTGAGTCTGGCACAGGTGACCCTACCATTCTGGAGCAATCAGTACCAGAAGTTTTATATGCTTTCTACTGTCAGGTGGGTGGAGCGGAGAGCTTGGCACCGCCCACATGACAGTAAAGAGTCTGATTGGCATATATTGTTCTAAAACTAACAGCACTGATTGCTCACGCATGGTGGGGGCTACGGATAAAATTCCAACTGTGCCAGAATCAGTGGAACAACTCTTATTAAATGATATGAAGAGTTGGAATTGGTGACGTCAGCATTCCCTCCCCTTGTAGGGAATAACAGAATAATTGGGGGCTCCATCAAACAGAACCACACTGACCCGACATTTATGGCGTTTCCAATAATATCTGATCCCTACATAACACTGATGTAAAATACATTCACATAAATGGACCAATCACCCAAATATGGCAGATGATCTAGAGTTGTATATGTTATGATCTGATATTTTTTACTGCAGAT
This sequence comes from Engystomops pustulosus, assembly GCA_019512145.1. Classification (NCBI taxonomy): domain Eukaryota; kingdom Metazoa; phylum Chordata; class Amphibia; order Anura; family Leptodactylidae; genus Engystomops; species Engystomops pustulosus. The sequence goes on from WNYA01000377.1 coordinate 8,121, forward strand.
TTTATTTTGAATAATATAAGAACCGCAGCTCATAACTTCTCTAAACTCTAGTTAGTTTCCATAGCAATCCGGAACATAGAAAACGTACCGCAATGTTACTCTAAGTGGTTTACTGAACATTAGTTCTTTTAAGTTCACTTTTTTTGACAAATAAACTTCATTTAACAAAACATATTGCGATGTATCTACAGCATCTATCTATCCATCTATTTGTCACCTATCTACAGGATATATCTATCTTTTATCTAGTTATCTACCTACCTGTAAGGGTACATGCACACAACCGGGCGGCTGCTCCGCATATAGGATAATGGACATAAGCTAATTTTGGCCGGTAGCGCCGTGGCCAGCTCAGCTTTCTATGGAGAGGGAAGCGTTGAGGAGCGCTCTACCACGTGCTCGTCCGGCCACGTGCTCGTCCATGATCTGGCCCAGGTGACCACACAGTTGTGTGCATGTAGCCTAACTATGTACAATATGAAATAGGAATTTCTAGCTATTACATCAACATCAGGATAATTGCCTTTGTGTTGGAGGTTTGGGTAGTTTAGACACACCCCTCTATTTTAGTAATAGTAACAGTAATCGGTGGAGAACTCATGCTAGTGATGAATGGAGATTTTACACCTGTGAACATTGAAGACCTTATGCTAGAGATTGAGGGTAGTCTCATGCTTGTAAATGTAGGAGAACTCATGCTAGTGATCAATGGAGATCTCATGCTCGGGAGCATCGAAGACCTTATGCTAGTAATTGGTGGAAGTCTCATGCCAGTAATCGGGGGAGAACTCATGCTAGTGATCAATGGAGATCTCATGCTAGTGATCGATGAAGATTTCATGCTAGTGATCACTAAAGACCTAGTATGGTAGTGATTGGTGAAAGTCTCAGTAATTCCTGGAGATTTGATGACAGTGATTGGTCAACATTGTACTCTAGCTATTAGTGGAGATTGTATGGTTGAGATCGGTAGATATCTCATGCTAGTGATCAGTAGAGAACTCATGCTAGTGATTGATGAAGATTGCATGATTGGTGGACATTCATGCTTTGATTATTGGGGATCACATACTAGTGACCGTGGAGACTTCATGCTAGTGATCGGTGGAGATCTCATGCCAGTGTTCAGGGATGTCCCCATGCTAATCATCAATGGAGACCTCATGCTAGTGATTGGTGGAAATCTTATGCAAGTGAATAGAGATGAGCAGTCTCGATGTCCTTGTTTGGGTTTGACCACCCGACACGGACATATTGCCGGATTGGCAGCGGAACAGCCAATCAGTCAAATGAACACCCCTATCTAATAGCCATGGCTATGATTGTCCAGGGGAACTCATGTTAGTGATTGGGGGAGTCCTCAGTGATAAGTGGAAAAATGATGCTTGTGATCAGTGGTAATCTTGCATCAGTAATCAATGGTGTTAACATAATACTGAATAGTGGGAATCTCATTATAGCGATCAGTAGAGATCTCATGCTTCAATTTGGTAAACATGCTATGTTAGTGATTGGTGGAGATCTCATGCAAGTGATAGATGGAGCTCTCATGGTAGCGATCAGTGGAGATCTCATGTTAGTAATCGGTGGAGCTCTCATGGTAGCGATCGGTGGAGATCTCATGTTAGTAATCGGTGTAGCGCTCATGGTAGTAGTCGGAGGAGCTCTCATGTTAGTAATCGGTGGAGATCTCATGTTAGTAATCGGTGTAGCGCTCATGGTAGTAGTCAGTGGAGCTCTCATGTTAGTGATCGGTGGAGATCTCATGTTAGTAATCGGTGGAGCTCTCATGCTAGCGATCGGTGGAGATCTCATGTTAGTAATCGGTGTAGCGCTCATGGTAGTAGTCAGTGGAGCTCTCATGTTAGTGATCGGTGGAGATCTCATGTTAGTGATCGGTGGAGATCTCATGTTAGTGATTTTGGAGATCTCATGTTAGTGATCGGTGGAGATCTCATGCTAGTGATTGTGGAGATCTCATGCTAGTAATCGGTGGAGTTCTCATGCTAGCGATCGTGGATACCTCATGTTAGTGATTGGTGGAGCTCTCATGCAAGTGATCGGTGGAGCTCTCATGCTAGCGATTGTGGATATCTCATGTTAGTGATCGTTGGAGCTCTCATGCTAGTAATCGGTGGAGCTCTCATGCTAGCAATCGGTGAGATCTCATGTTAGTGATCGGATGAGATCTCATGTTAGTGATCGGTGGAGATTTCATGCTAGGGTGACATCTCATACTAGTGATAGTGGAGATTTACATTTACAACTATGCTGGAGGTGGTTAAAGGGAACCTACCACCACGAATCTACCTATAAAGGTAGATCGGGTGGTAGGTGGATCAATAGGACGTGAGGATAGCCCTTTTAAGGGCTAATCCTCACGTCCCTGCGCTGTTTAGTGAACTTATATTATCACTTTATGCTAATTTTGTTATGTGGCTACTGGGGCGTGGCTTTACGGCGAGGCTACTCCACGCCCCAGCAGCCACTTTACCCCTCCTACCCACAATCTTCGGCGCGCAGCTCCTTGCAGCTGCGCATCCTCGTCCAACGAACCTGGCAGAACAGCAGGCGCACGCCTGTGCGGTCACTGGTCCGAAACAGGCACGGGCCTGCTGTTCTGCAGTAGCCGCATAACAAAATTAAAGTGGCTACTGGGGTGTGGAGTAGCCCTTATACCCCCCCCCCCCCCCCCCGGGGCCCAACGAGGGCCCCATCCGAGACAACAGACGGGCGTAGTCCCTAGGCCCGGCGAACCTGAACTACGTCCGTAGGGGAGACTAGACAGCCGGGAGGGGGAGAGCGGAGTCCGTAAGCGGGGGGGATGGAGTACAGAAGGCGTGAGGTAAAAAGAACGGGGATGAGAGATGGCACTTGATACATAATTCACTAAACAAGCGCGGGGACGTGAGGATTAGCCCTTAAAAGGGCTATCCTCACGTCCTATTGATCCACCTACCACCCAATCTACCTTTATAGGTAGATTCATGGTGGTAAGTTCCCTTTAATGACAAACCCTGATCAACACTATTGTTTTTAGGGGGACAGTCAGGGATCCTTTGGGTTTTAGCATTTGTAACTGCAGAATATTATGGCTACTCTTGTATAATAAGTGTGCTTTTTTCTATTTAGACTTCCTATTATACACCCACTCTCCCATTTCTATTCTAACCCACTCTTCCATAGATTGTGACACACTCTTATTATAATAATAGATAAATATGGGCCGTGAAAAACAGGTTACGAGCCGAGTTTTATTAACCGTCTCTATGGTTTGAGTCAGCTCGGTACTTATGATTTATAAGGGCGATGTATAACTTACAGCAGTTTGCTCTTCTCTATTCTTCTCTGTTCTTGCTGAAAGTACTTAGTAATAATACAGTCACTGAGAAGAATAATGCACTGAGCCCATAGAAGAATACAAGATAGATTTAAAGGAAGATCTTAAAGGGGATGTATTATTTCTTGTGATAGCTATAGGGCACATTTAAAGTGTAACTCTAATATCTGTTTTTCACAAATCAATAGATCGTCATGTAGGACAACTTTGCCTAATATTGATTATTGATAATCTACTGAGTCCCGCAATTCTTTGTATCCTCAGTGAACATGACTGTCATAGACTCCCTGCAGCACATCCACACCCACCTTCTGCTCTCCAGACTCTATCTTTGAAGCATGTGCTTTTCCCCTTAAGCTTCCACACATAACAGACTATACACTTCCTGTAACTATTCACTGCTGGTATTCACTACTTTACATGTCATGTTCGTCCATGGTGAAAGTTTCCAGACTAGTCATTGATGTACACCACTATGTAGAGCTCAGGGATTTTACTTGTAGGAATGTCCATGGATTTGTGTAAGTACATAATGAGAAAACACAAGGCATCATGGGAACTGTGGATATCTTAAATTGACTCAATACAAAGACCCGGATTGGTAGTCTCCCCATTCATGCAGCTGAAGAGGTGGGGCAGATTATTACTTACCCGGTCTCATTCGCGATCCATGCGGCGCGTCTCTCGCGGTGGATTCGGGTCGGCCGGGATTCATTAAGGCAGTTTCCTCGGCGTCCCACAGGTGGGCGTGCTGCGCTGAAGTTCCCCAGAATGCACTCAAGTTCACAGGCCTATTCTAGTGAAGGGTAAGTGCAAGCTCCGCGACACTTTTTGTTTTTAAATGCGGCGGTTTTCCGAATCTCGTCGGGTTTTGTTCGGCCATGCCCGAGTTTGTCGCGTGCATGCCGCCGATGCGGCAACAATCCGATCGCATGCGCCAAATCCTGGGGCAATACAGGGAAAATCGTCGCAAATCGGAAATAGTCGGGTAACACATCAGGAAAACGTGACATCGGGCCCTTAGTAAATTACCCCCATTGTGAGTTTTACCCTTCAATTCTTCAACTTTCATGCTGCTATGTCCATACTTATCCTTCTCCATGTCGTCCAGGTGAAAGTTTTCAGATAGTTTGTATCGTTTGTATGCTCACACAGTAGAGTTCAGGGATTGACTTGAGGAATGTCATGCTAAAATTGAATAATGAGAAAACCACAAGGCATTCGTGGGAGACTGTGGGCATCTTAAATTGCAGGCTCAGCTCAGGGCAAAGACAGAATTTGGTTTAGTCTCCTCCCACTCCTCTGCTGAGGGAATTCTAACAAGTAGCTCAAAAAGAAAAATCTAAACTTGAAAGAAAAAAGGAGAGAGATGATATGGACATGTTCTGTGTCTATTAAAGGCCAATCAGTACACAATTTGGGTTGAAATCATATTGAATCAGAGTACGCTATAAGTTTTTTAAAGTTAGACAGACAAAATCGCGACAGGACGATTTTCAATTGCTTTGCCGAGGGTTTGAAGGAAATTTCTCATTGGTTTTAAGCAGTCGACTCATTTTGTCTTATGTCCTCCAGAAGAAATTTGAAGACTCTCCTTTGCAGTGAAGTGCGGTGAGAGATCTTGAAGAACATGTTTTTACATCAGAGAGTTCCCAATGGTCCGAAATGGTAACATAATCTATTTGAAGGACAATCAGTGATACATTGCAGTGTTCTTCAGAATATTTCGACATTGCCTTTTGAAAGATTTTTCCAGTTATTCACTCCTCTAAGCTGCGGAACCTCATGGCGCGCTTGTCATACATCTGGGTCATTTGTTTTGAACATATACATCTATACACGTCAGGACAGAAGAGAGTCTTACATTCTGAATGCTTTCCAGCAACTTTCAGAACCAACGTCGCCTCTCTGCTACCGCACGAGCCATAATCAGTCGTTGCTGAACCTCTCGATGTTCGTCATGTGCGGGGGTTCAACCCGACTGAGATTTAGTACAACTACAGACAAGATCAGAAACCTAAATAGACGGTCTGAAGCTTTCTGTAAAACTAATTGCTGGATACTTCATGTCAACGTGTTGTCACTGAAAGGCATCAAGATAACTACGAAGTGAAAGTTCGAGAGAAGCGAAAAACGTGGTCAGAAAACAAAGGAAGTCTATTCATTATAGATATAGCGAGGTGCATCAAACTCGGCAGATCCGGATGAAAATGTAAAATGCCAAGGTTCAGGTTGACACTTCACAACTGGAAAAGAAAAAGCGTCAGTGGCCTTCATGGAAAATTCTCTAAACATCAGATGTACCTAGAAGTCAAGGTTACTGCCTTAGGTACATTGTATAATATGAGGATCACATTGTCATGTAAATATTCAATGGTGTGTTTGGAGTGCACAACATTGTGGGAGACCACGGTGTCTGTCGTTTCTGTGTACTTACATAACATGGGATACAGTATTTTTACCTATACTAACTTGTGTAGGCAGTCAAACAATCTTGCTCTGCTCGAGGTTGATAAGTCACTGACTGGGGTTGGTCCAGGTTGCCAGTTTGTAGTGGGGATGGCAGACTAATCAGCGTGGGGGGGAGTCCAGTAAAATTCTATTGTACCCTTTGGTGCAAGAACAATTGTGGGTATGGAGTAGTAAAGGGTTGTTATGGAGAGAGATCATTGTGAGCTCTCCCCATAGTATGCATATAACAGTATGAGTGATCAGACTGCAAGGGTTAAAGTAGCTAGGATCTCGGGGATCTGAAATTCAGAGTAAAAGAAATTAAAAAGTAAATAAAAAAGTAAACGTTTTAAAACACACAAAAAAAACCAAACAATCCTCAGCACCTATAAATATAAACAGTTTGTAAAAATCAGTTCGATATGGCAAAGTCCAAAATGCGCGTTCTATCATATATATAAAATATATTCCCGCTCATGAAAACAGTAACGGAAAAATATGCCGATAAGTACGAATCGATAGATTGTTGCCTTTGTTCCACAAGAAAAGTCTCAAATGTTTTTTCCATTTCAATGAAACTTGGAATTTTTTTTTTTTTAGCTTCCCAGTATATGGTCCTGGAATATTAACACATCTCTTGAACAGAAAAAATAAAAAAGCGTGTAGCTATTTTGAATGGGGGGAGTAAATGACACTAAGTTCTGAAAGGGTTAAATCACCTTGTGATGTCATCTACCTTGTTAAAGACCTTTCGTTGTGGTCCGTTGTGTTTGCCTTGTGTTCTGTTATTTGGCCTTGTGTTTCTGACTAGCTGCATTTGTGCTGCTGATACTGACCTTGCTTGTACTTGAGCTTCCTTTGCTTACAATTTTACCTCCCCTGACCTGGTCTTGTTCGCTTGTATCTGTCTGTGTTTGTAGTCTGTATTGTTTTGGTTATCCTTACTTTTGCGGTTCCACCCAGTCTTTCCTTCCAGGTTAGCCAGTGGCTGACAAATTCTAATTTATATATATTGGTGACCGGAGCTCAATAACTTTTTAGCCTTTCATCCTTATCTCAGATTATGTGATTCTTACTCCACACTTTATTACCGGTTCTGTCACGATCCAGCGGCGCGTTCTCCGTCGAGGATCTGGGTCTTCCGGCGATTCTAAGGTGTGCGCCGATAGTCCACCAGGTGTCGCTGCTGGCCGAGGTCGCGAGTTCACTAATCTATCCGGGTGAGGTAGCGCGTTGTTCACTATTTTTTTTTTAAAATTAATGGGGGTTTTTCGATCCCTCGGGTTTCCGAAGCCACGCCCCCCCCACTTTCTGTGCATGCCTGCGGCGCGTCTGTGAACACACCGATCATGTGCCGCCATAAAACCTGAGCAATTCGTCGCAAACCGGTAATTTTCGGGAAACCCACGAAAAAAGGCATCAGCCCTTAGTAATGTGCCCCACTGGATCCTTGGAAGATTTACAGACAATCCGACCCAAAAGCTTTGATGAAAATAAGGCACTTTCAGACACGGAAATGGCTATAGCATTTTCATAGTCCTCAAAATTTCCTGGGTAGTAAAGTAGTTTTAGCGGGGATGGGGGAGGAGACACATCGATCTGATAGCGTGGGATAGAGCAGAGATGTAGCATTGTGACAGTGGGTCATTGGTGTTGTAATAGGCATCTCATGGCTATCTCATCTTTTAATGTATCATCTCGCTTTCTAGGGTAGATGCTCGTAAAATGGTATTAGGAGCTAGTTAAGAGGAAATGGAAATGTGTATATAAATCTTTAACCAGATATCTAACCACTTGTCCTCACAGAACTAGATGGATCATGAAGTGTCTGCTAGAGCGTCCTGACCACACTATGGAAATCGACACCGACCATCACTGAATGATAGGAGCTAAACCAGCATATAAACCTGAAGTAAAATTGTAAAGGAAGGGGTTAAAAAATGATATTTATTGTGTTAACATCACTAGTGGACTGAGATTGAGAAGTTTCTTTCATGGGAAAGCCCTTTAATTGTGCTGAGAAAAATGAAATTCCACATAAAACTTGTTTATAAATATCCGAGGACTTGGCAATGGGCCATTAGCATTGGACCAGGGGCTCAGTAAATCACCATCACGGATGCCGAGGCATTCCGAACATACTTGATTTATGCGCATTAAGCAGAGGAACAGCGAAGAAAAACCATTAATACCATCGCACCTGAGAACTGCTAACAATATATTAAAAGCATAATTACCCTTGGTAACATCCACCGGTTGGGAATTTTAGGTGTGTAAATTCAAACATATGTTGAATAATTTCTGATAAATCTTTATAGGTTTCAAGCTAGAGCTCCATATCCATTCCACAGACTAGCATTAAAGGGAACCTGCACCACTTTGGAGAAAAGAAATTTTGGCAGGCAGGTTCCTAGAGCCGCAGAGTAGTTAAAAAAAATGCATGCTGAAAAAATGCATATAATGAAACTTGGGATCCACCTAGTACCAGGAGGGAATCTAGCGCACCTTACCGGTTCCGGTCTCTTCTCTGACCGCACGCATGTTACCACTCCTAGGGGCGAGTGCGTCAGCTTCTCTAGATTAGAAGGGCCCAGAGCGGCCGTTACTTGGCGGGACCTGGCCATTTTTTGGAAAATGAATATAGCCTGCTTTCCTGCACACCCTGCCGCATCTTTGTTATTATGCATTGAAATCTATCTGCGATATTCAGAGTTCCTGTTCATTTGCTCTTGTGGTTCTTGCTCCCTGATTCCCGTGTTCTGCTCCATGTTCCTGCGTACCTGTTCCCGTGCTCCTGTGTGTCCTGTCTTCCTGCTCCGTGCTCCTGTGTGTTCCAGTGCTTCCTGTTTCCGTTCCTATTTGCCTTGGGACCCTCCGTGCTGACACCCGGATTGGACATGACATTGCATCTTGCCGCCTGCCTGACCCTGTGCCTGAACTTTACCACGAGGTGTCTCCTGCAAAGGTACCTCAACTTGGCTGCCCTGCAGCTAGTCGCACCTCTGGTGAAGGACCAGGTTGCCAACTTACATTCAGTCCTGGGTCGGCTAGTACCCACCTCCAGCGGTGGCCAGGAGGATTAGAGGGTCCGCTCGCCGTCAATACGCATTCATGGCTTCGCTTAGCGTACTCGCCTATGGAGTTTGTGTGTCGCGCTTCTGGCGACCCTCTCTTACTGCGCAAGTACCAGATTAGGACGTCTGGTGGAGGACGCTGGAGGGACAATGTGGTTATGCTGAAGAGGAGAGGAGACCCATGTCGACGCCCACTTCAACTTGTTAGGCTCCATGCTGGTTACCAAAACAAATAATTGGTATTTTAATGCTGTAAAGAATTGAATCACAGCGGAAAAATATTCAAAGTCAATATTGCGTTGTCCCTGAAGATCCCATTTCACGTGTACCCCGGGGCATAACTTGAGGGAGCCACGGAAGTGTACGGTAGTAACCAGGTCCTTGGTTCTGACATATTGGAAAGAGAAATGGAACAACGAGATAAAATAGCGCCAAAGTTTTAATATAGCTCCACGTTAATGGGCTTGTTTTAAATAGTGCATGGGCAGGACCAGGCCAAAATGATCGTGGGGTGTGTGGACTACATTGAAACATTGCGTAGCCAGAAAATTCGTTAAATGGGGCTTCTAGAAATAGTGGTTGGTGATGTGACCGTTTTTTACACCCATTATAACAGCACCAATTATGGGTGTTAACCCTTTAAATACACAGGCAAAAAGCCACCACCCATTTTATGCTAAGAAGTCGGGGGGTGCTAATCAGGAATGTGAAAAGGAGGACTGTGACCCAGGTGAGCTGTCTGCTTCAGCCACCCACAATTGTGGGTGTCACTGGTGTGTTGGGTTTTAATATCCAAACCGGAAAAGAAACCCTCTGTTGTACATAAAAACCTATATTCAACAAAACTTATAGAGGGCAACTGTTCTACGGCAAGTGCATTCTGGGGGTTTCTCTAGAAGCTGACGCTCAGACAATCAAGGGATGCTCTAAAATGTTGGCTGACCACATACTATTCACAGACGGTGATGCTAGGAAACACAGTAAGATCTGTTCTTGGCGTCGTACTTACATGGACACTATTATTGGTCCAACGTCCCCAATTTCCTCAACCTCGTGTCCAGGGTTTTAAGATATATAGATATTATTTAGTCCGGCAAATAGGCAGGAAACACAGAGTACAGAAACAGTACGCAAAGTTCTAGGTGCACCCAGTTTGGCTTCAGGCTAAGGGTACAACAGGTCTCTTGTGAGGTTACGCAGGACTAATAGAGGGCACAGTTCAAATTAATTTCTACTAAGTATGGTAGAAAACTGCTTACAGGAAACAGAGTCCGGTTAAAGAACAAGCAACCAAACGGTTTTGTACCCAATACTCAATATGCAAACAGGGGATCCGCGTTAGCAGGGGCGGGCTCCAGGAACAGGCACCACAAAGGTTGCCACCCCTCTCTCAAGACACCCCGGACCGAGAGGTGAGAAAGAAGACACCACTAATCAGCACACCTGTGAGCCGCGTCAGACTCAGTACGTTCTGGAAGCCGTCCTCAGCAGTCCTGGACTGCTATGTTTTTGCCATACTCAATCTCCCTGCTACACAGTCTCGTGTCATAATTTAAGAACTTTTCTTCGCTTCTGAACGGCGGCTGGACGCCGTCGCTGCACACCCTCCGTTACCTGCAGCCATACCTGATCTATGGTTATGCCACAACCCCACTCATTTGTTCCTGTAGTATTTTGCCTTTCTATCCCTTGCCCTGAGAGGGTTGTTGGGAGCCCTGTGCTTTTTTCTATTTAGACTTCCTATTATACACCCACTCTCCCATTAGATTGTGACACACTCTTATTTATAAATAATAGATAAATATTGGGCCGTACGTTTTCCCTGATGTGTTACCCCGACTAATATTTCCGATTTGCGACCGATTTCCCTGTATTGCCCCAGGAATTTGGCGCATCGATCGGATTGGTGCCGCATCGGCGCGGCATGCACGCGACGGAATCGGGGCATGCGGAACGAAAACCCGTCGATTCGGAAAACGGCCGCATTTACAAAACAAAAATTGTCGCGGAGCTTGCACTTACCCTTCACTAGGCATAGGCCTGTGAACTTTGAGTGCATTCTGCGGGGAACTTCAGGCGCAGCAGCCCACCTGGTGGACGCCGGAGGAAGCTGCCGGTAATTGAATCCCCGGCCGACCCAATCCACCGCAGAGACGCGCCCTGGATCGCGAAGGACCGGGTAAGTAATCTGCCCCTTCTCTTCAGTCAGCTGAAGGGGGAGACTACCAATCCGGTCTTTTGTATTGAGTCAATTTAAATATCCACAGTTCCCATGATGCCTTGTGTTTTCTCATTATGTACTTACAGCAAATCCAGTGGACATTCCTACAGTAAATAATCCCCTGAGCTCTACTAGTGTGTACTATACAATGACTAGTCTGGAAACTTTCACCATGGACGAACATGACATGTAAAAGTTAGTGAATACCCAGCAGTGAATAGTTACAGGAATGTATAAGTCTGTATGGTTGAGCATTAGGGTAAAAGCACAATGCTTCAAAGATAGAGTCTGGAGGGCAGAAGTGTGGTGTGGATTGCTGCAGAGGAGTCTATGGGGAAAACCCAAGTCGATCGTTAACCACTGAGGAATAAAGAGAATTGCGACTCGTTGATTATCAATAATCAATATTAGGCAAAGTTGTCCTACATGACGAGCTATTGATGTGATGAAAACAATTTAGAGTTCAGCTTTATGTGCCTATAGCTATCAGCAAAGAAATCAATACATCCCCTTTAAGATCTTCCTTTAAATCTATCTTGTATTCTTCTATGGGCTCAGTGCATTATTCTTCTCAGTGACTGTATTAATTAAAGTACTTTCAGCAAGAACAGAGAAGAATAGAGAAGAGCAACTGCTGTAAGTTATTACATCGCCGCTTATAAATCATAAGTACCGAGCTGACTCAAACCATAGAGACTGGTTAATAAAACCGGCTCTAACTGTTTTCCCATTCACGGCCCATATTTATCTTTATTATAATAAGAGTGTGTCACAATCCTAATGGGAGAGTTGTGTTAGATAGAATCTAAATAGAAAAAGAGCCATCACTAGACAAATATTATACAAGAGTAGCCATAATATTCTGCAGTTACAAATGCTACAACCCAAGGATCCCTACTGTCCCCCTACAAAACAATAGTGTTGAGCAGGGTTTGTCATTAAAGGAACTTACCCCCACGAATCTACCTATAAAGTGTAGATCGGTTGGTAGGTTGGATCACTAGGACGTCGAGGATAGCCCTTTAAGGGCTAATCCTCACGTCTCCCGCGCTGTTTAGTGAACCTTATATTATCACGTATCAGGGCTACTTACTCACACACCCTCAGCCACTTTATATTTTTTTATGGTCGGCTTACTGCAGAGACAGCAGGCCCGTGCCTTTCCGGACCATGACCGCACAGGCGTGCGCCTGCTGTGTTCTCCAGGTTCGTTGGACGAGAGCGCAGTGCAAGAGCTCGCGCGCCGAAGATTGTGGGTATGAGGGGTAAGGTGCTGTGGGCGTGGAGTATGCCTCGCCTAAAGCCACGCCCCATAGCCCATAAAAATAGGCATAAGTGATAATATAATTAACTAAACAGCGCAGGGACTGAGATAGCCCCTTAAAAGGGCTATCCTCACGTCCTATTGATCACCTACCACCCATCTACTTTAATGTAAGAAAAAAAAAAATTCGTGGTGGGGAGGGTTCCCGTTAACCACCTCCAGCATGTTGTAAAGTAAATCTCCCATCTATCAGTATGATATGTCCCCTAGCATGAAATCTCCACCGATCACTAACATGATCTCAATCCGATCGAATCGGGCCCTTAGTAAATTACCCCCATTGTGGTTTTACCCCTTCATTTCTTCTAACTATTTCACTGCTGCTATTTCACTACTTATTACATTCTCCATGTTCGTCCATGGTGAAAGTTTCCAGACTAGTCATTGTATAGTTCTGTATGTACACACTATGTAGAGTTCAGTGGATTGACTTGTAGGAATGTCACTGCTAAATTACATAATGAGAAAACACAAGGCATCGTGGGAACTGTGGGCATCTTAAATTTGACTCAGCTTCAGGTCAAAGACAGAATTTGGTTAGTCTCCTCCCACTTCACTACTGCTGAGGAGAATTTCTGACAAGTAGCTACAAAACAGAAAATTTCATAACTCTTGAAAGAAAAAGGAGAGAAGCATGATATGGACATTGTTCTGTTTGTCTTTAAAGGGCCAATCATGTACGACAATTTGGTGAAAATCATTATGACATCAGAGTTACACTTTAAAGTGTTTAAAAGTTAGACAGTACAAAATCGGACAGACAGATTTTTCAATTGTCTTTTGCCGAGTGAGAAATCTCCCATAGGTTTAAGCAGTTCGACTTCATTTTTGTCTTATTGTCCTCCAGAAAAACTTTTGAAGACTTCTCCTTTTGCAGTGAAGTGCTGAGAGATCTTGAAGAAATGTTTACATCAGAGATTTCCCAATCTGTCCGAAATGGGTTAACAAAATTCCTATTTGAAGACATTCTGTACATGCAGTGTTCTTCAGAATATCTTCGGAATTGCCTTTTGATAAGATTTTCCCAGTTATTCACTCGTCTCGGCTGCAGGAACCTCATGGCGTCTTTGTCATACATCTGGGTAATTTGTTTTGATACCTATCACATCTACTACCGTCAGGACAGAAGAGAAGTCTTTACATCTCCTGATTGTCTTTCAGAACTTTCAGAACTAGTCATCTCCGTCGCCCTCATCACTCCGATCACCCAGCACAGACGCCATAAATCAGTTTTCCGGTTCTGGCTTTTGATAAATACCATTGCTCCGGATCTTGTTCTGTCAATGTTGGTCGGTAAGCATCAACAACACACAAGGAAATTGTTAGATTATTTATGTACAAACTCGCAGAACACAAGGTCAGGAAGTCTATTCATTACAGATATAGCGAGGTGCATCAACTCGGCAGATCCGGATGAAAATGTAAAATGCCAAGGTTCAAGGTGACCTTCACAACTGGAAAAGAAAAGCGTTCAGTGCCTTCATGAAATTCTCTTAAACATCAGATGTACCTAGAAGTCAAGGTTACTGTATTAGGTACATTGTATAAATGAGGCTCACATCTTGTCATGTAAACATATTCAATGTGTGTTTGGAGCTCACAATACATTGTGGAGACCAAGAGTGTCTGTCGTCTTCTGTAATTTACTATACAATGGGATACAGTATTTTTACCTCTATATAACATTGGTATGCAGTCAACACATCTCTGCTCTGCCCGAGGTTGATAAGCTCACTGAGCTGGGGTTGTGTCCCAGGTGCCAGTTGTAGTGAGGGATGGCAGAACTAATCAGCAGCTGGGGTGGAGTCCAGTAATTCTATTTTACCCCTTTGTGCAAGACACAACATTGTGGTGTATGGGGTAAAGGGTGTATGGAGAGAGCTCATTGGCTGAGCTCTCCCCATAGTATTGCAATATACAGTATGAGTGATCAGACCTTCAAGGGTTAAAGTATCCTAGGGGATCTGAAATAAAAGTAAAATAAATTTAAAAATTAATTAAAAAAGTAAAAGTTTAAAACACAACAACACAACAATCCTACAGCACCTATAAATATAAACAGTAAAAATCATGTTCGATATGGCAAAGTCCCAAAATGCGCGTTCTATCAATATATATAAAAATATTATTCCCGCTCATGAACACCGTAACGGAAAAATATCGCCCTAATGTACGAATCGATAAATTTTTGCCATTTTTCCACAAGAAAACGCTGCAAATGTTTTTCCATTTCAATGAACTTGGAATTTTTTTTTTAGCTTCCCAGTATATTGCATGGAATATTAACACATCTCTGTAAACGGAAAAAATAAAAAAGCTATAGCTTTATGAATGTGGGGAGTAAATGACACTAAAGTTCTGAAAGGGTTAAACTCACCTGTGATGTCATTTAGCATCTGTTAAAGACCTTTCTTTTGGCCCTTGTGTTTGGCCCTTGTGTTTCTGTATATTTGGCCCTTGTGTTTCTGTATATTGTGCATTTTGCTGTGATACTCACCTTTGCCTGTACTTTGAGCTTTCCTTTGCCTTACAATTCTGTACCCTGCCCTCTGACCCAGCTTGTTTCCCCTTGTTATCTGCCTGTGTTTGTAGTCTGTATCAGTTTTGTGTACTCCTTTTGCTGTTCCACCCAGCTTTCACTTCCAGGTTAGCCCAGGGCTGACAAATTCTTAATTTATACTATATTGTGTGACCGGAGCTCAATAACTTCTTAGCCTTTCATCCTTATCTCAGATTCATGTGAGTTTCTTACTCCACACATTTACTTACCCGGTTCTGTCACGATCCAGCGGCGCGTTCTCCGTCGAGGATTCGGGTCTTCCGGCGATTCACTAAGGTTGTGCGCCCGATGTCCACCAGGTGTCGCTGCTGCGCCGAGGTCCGCCGGAGTTCACTAACCTATCCTGGGTGCAGGTAAGCGCGTGTCACATTTTTTTTTTAAAATAATGGGGTTTTTCCGAATCCATCGGGTTTTCCGACAGCCACGCCCCCCCCATTTCTGTTGCATGCATGCCGGCGCCGTTGTGCCACAATCCGATCATGTGCGCCAAAAACCCTGAGCAATTCGTCGCAAACCGGTAATTTTCGGGAAACCCAACGAAAAAGAGCAATTCAGACCCTTAGTAAATGTGCCCCACTGGATTCCTTGGAATATTTACAGACCAATCTGGCCAAAAAAGCTTCTGATGAAAATAAGGCACCATTCAGACACGGAACTGCTATAGCATTTTCCTAGTCCTCAAAATTTCTCCTGGTAGTAAAGTAGTTTAGCGGGGATGGGGAGGGAGACACATCAGATCTGATAGTGTGATAGAGCAGAGATGTAGCATTGCTGACAGTGTGTCATTGTGTGTAATAGGCATCTCATGGATCTCTCATCTTTAATCTGTCTCATCTCTCTTTCTAGGTGTCAGATGCTAGTAAAATGGTATAGTATCTAGTACAGAAGGTAAATGAAAGTGTATATAAATCTTTTACCCAGATAATCTAACCACATTGTTACCACACAGAACTAGATGGATCATGAAGTGTCTGCTTAGAGAGTCCCTGCCCACACTCTGGAATCTTACACCGACTATCACTGATTGATAGGAGCTAAAACAGCAATAAACCTGAGTAAAATTGTAAAGTAAGGGGTTAAAAATGATCTTTATTGTGTTAACATCACTAGTGGACTGAGATTTGAGAATTTTCTTTCATGGGAAAAGCCCTTTAATTGTGCTTGAGAAAAATGAACTCCACATAAAACTTGTTTAAAATCTCCGAGGACTTTGGCAATGGGCCATTAAGTTGGACCAGGGCTCAGTAAATCACCATCACGAGTGCCGACGGCTTCCAAAAACATACATGATTTATGCGCATTAAAGCAGAGAAAACCATTAATACCATCGCTGAGAACTGCTAACAATTATATTAAAGCATAATTACCCTTGGAACATCCACCGTTTGGGAATTTTAAGGAAATAAATTCAAACTTATGTTATGAATAATTTCTGACTAAATCTTTATAGTGTTTCAAGCTTAGAGCTCCAAATCCCTTCCACAGACTTAGCTTTAAAGGGAACCTGTCACCAATTTTGGAGAAAATTTTGGCATGGACAGGTTCCCATAGAGCCGCAGATTTAGTTAAAAAAATGCCTGCTGAAAAATGCATATAATGAACTTTGGATTCCTACCTAGTAACCAGGCAGGGAATCTAGCGCACCTTACCTGTTCCGGCTCTTCTTCCTCTGCCACGCACGCATGTTCCCGACTCCTAGGGCGCGTGCGTCAGCTTCTCTAGATTTAAAGGGCCAGAGCGGCGTTAATTGGCGCTGGCCATTTTCTGAAAATGCATATAAGCCTGCCTCTTCCTGCACACCCTGCCGCATCTTTGTACTTATGCCATTGAAAGTCTCTCTGCGATATTCCTGTGTTCCTGTTCCTTTGCTCTTGTGTGTTCCTGCGTCCCTGTTCCCGTGTTCCTGCTCCCATGTTCCTGCGTTCCTGTTCCCGTGCTCCTGTGTGTTCCTGCCTTCCTGCTCCCGTGCTCCTGTGTGTTCCAGTGCATTCCTGTGTTCCCGTTCCTATCTGCCTGGACCTCCCGTTGCTGACCCCGGATTGGACTTGACATTGCATCCTTGCCGCCTGCCCTGACCCTGTGCCTGAACTTTACCACGAGACTGTCTCCTGCAAAGGTACCTCAACCTTGGCTGCCACTGCAGGCTAGTCGCACCTCTGGTGAAGACCAGGTGCCACTTACATTCCAGTCCCTGGTGTCGGCTAGTACCACCTCCAGCGGTGGTCCAGAGGATCAGAGCGGGTCCGCTCGCCGCTCACTACGCATTCACGGCTTCCTGCTTAGCGTTACTACGCCCTATGGAGTTTGTGTGTCGCTCTTCTGGCGCCTCTCTTACTGCGCAAGTACCAGAATTCGGACGTCTGGCTGGATGACGTGGGAGGGAAAATGTGGTTATGCTGAAGAGGAGAGGAGGACCATGTCGACGCCCACTTCAACTTGTTAGGCTCCCTGCCTGGTTACCAAACAAATACAATTGGTATTTCCAATGCTGTAAAGATCTGACACACAGCGTAAAAATTATTCACAATGTCAATATTGCTTTATTTCCCTGAAGATCCATTTCCACGTGTACCCTGGGGCATAACTTGAGGGAGCACGGAGTGTACGGTAATAACCAGGTCCTTGGTTATGACATATTGGAAAGAGAAATGGAAAACGAGATAAAATAGCGCCAAATTTTTTAATATAGCTCCAAGTTAATGGGGTTTTAAATAGTGATGGGCAGACCAAGGCCAAAATGATCGGGTGTGGACTAAACATTGCGCTAGCCAGAAATTCGTCAATTGGGCTTCCTAGAAATAGCTGGTTGATTGATTGTTGAACCAGTTTTTTACACCCACTTCTAGCAGCACCAATTATGGGTGTTAACCCTTTAAATACACCAGGCAAAAGCCACCATTTTTATGCTAAGAAGCCGGGTGCCTAATCAGGAATGCTGAAAAGGAGACTTGTGACCTAGGTCAGCTGTCCAGCTTCCAGCACCAATTGTGGCTGTCAGTGGTGTGTTCGGGTTTTAATATCCAAACCGGAACCCTCTTGTTGTACATAAAAACCTATATTCAAAAAAACTCTATAGAGGGCAACTGTTTCCTACTGCACTGGAATTCTTGGGGGTTTCTCTAGAAGATGCAGCTCAGACAATCAAGGGCTAAAATGTTGGCTGACACCATATTCAACAGACTGTGATGCCTAGGACCCAACAGTAAGATCTGTTCTTGGAGTTCAGTACTACATGGAAATATTATTGGACAAACATTCCCAAATTCCTAAAACATAGTGTCAGGGTTTTCAATATAAATAGATATTTATTTAGTCCCGGCAAATAGGCAGGAACACAGAGTACAGAAACAGTACGCAAAGTTCTAGGTGCACACAGTTCTGGATTCAGGCTAAGGGTACACAGGTCTCTTGTTGAGGTTACGCAGGACTAAATAGAGGGCACAGTTCAAATTAATTTCTTACTAAGTATGGTAGAAAACTGTTACAAGGAAACAGAGTTCCAGTTAAAGAACAGTTAACCAAAAGGTGTACCACAATACTCAATATGCAAAACAGGACTCCAGCGTTAGCAGGTGCTGGGCTCCAGGAACAGGAACCAAAAAGGTGCACCACATATCTCAAGAAACCCAGGACAGGCAGCGGTGCAGAGAAGAAACAAAATAATCAGCAACCTGTGAGCAGCAGTCATATATCCAGTTCCTGGAAGCCGCCCCCAGCAGCTGACTAGCTATGTCCTGCATTACTCAACCCCCAGCTTACACAGCTCTGTGTTCCATAATAAGCAACTTTTCAAGCTTCTGAAAGGCGGCTGAAGATGTTGCTCACAAGCCTGTTACCAGAGTCCATACAATATATTGTGCCACATAGCCACCACTAAATTGTTTCAGTAGTATTTTGCTTTCGATCCCTTGCCTGAGACTGTTGTGGGAGCCCTGTAAGTACTCAGCTGACTGGCACTTGCCTTTACATCTTGTATTATTATACTAATACTTAGGATGGTAGATGATGGCCATAACATGCAATATGCTAGATATCTGCATAGAGTACACTATGCCTTCTACTATTCATGCAGGGGCCGGTAGCCCCCCAGGCTTAGGTGTCCACCAGGTCATTCACTTTTCCTCCAATGGGTTTTATAAAAACTTGTCAGTGTTAATTTTCGTAATGGTCATAACAGAGGAGTGCGGACTCAAAATAAAACCTATTCAAGTATTTGTTACTTGGTCTTTCAAGGGCCAACAACATGTCAGAGCTGTCACATAGCTTGTGTTTGTCTTAGTCTATAGCCATAGAGATTTTCACTGTAAACTCGAAAATAATATTAGAAATTAAATTATTGCTTTCAGTAAAGACACATTGGGGCACATTTACTTACCCGGTCCAGTCGCGATCCAGCGGCGGGTTCTCCGACGCTGATTCGGGTTCTGCCGGGATTCACTAAGGTCCGTGCGCCGATATTCACCAGGTGTCGCTGCTGCGCCGAGGTCCGCCGAAGTTCACCTGCTTTTTTCTGGTGTATGTGAGTGCTTGATCTTGCGACACAAATGGCTTTTTAAATTCTGCGGTTTTTACGAATCCTTCGGGTTGTCCGGTGGCCACGCCCCCCGATTTCTGTAGCGCGAAAGTCGGCGCGATTGCGCCAAAAAACGATCGCGTGCGCCACAATCTCGTGAAATACAGTGCAATAAGGAAATATTCGGGAAAAACCCGACGGATTCGCGGCTGAGGACCCTTAGTAAATGTGCCCCATTTTGCCTAATTAGCACCTTCAGATGTACAATTTTTGTCGCCTCGTGTCTGCCGGTATCACGTGTTATACATGCTATACAGGCCCACACAAGATGTGGTTTGTTTATTTTGGGTCTTGCCAACCTAATCCATCCAAATGGCTTCAGCTTTAGTCTCCGGAATTTTCTATTATAGGAGGATGGACCATAGAGTGTGAATATTTACATGTGGATTGAGCGTAGAGCGTAACCGTCTGGTTTCTATTATTGCATACTCAAATCCACATTTACTGAACTTTATAAAACTCTACTATTTGCAGAAGCTTTTTATCATATTACATAGGAGAGAAGCGCAGTATTTACTCTGCATGGCCTCTGTCAGATTAGCAAAGGTTTGGTGAACATCAGTTACGAAAATTCTGTTGACTTTTATCCTGTTCCGACTATCATAGGGATACCAGGAGATATAGAGACCTACAAACTGGTCTAGCCTGAGAAGCTCAAGGAAATCTACCGTCTGGAAACTACTTTTTTCCAAGTTTGGCTCATCGGTGGGGATCTTTTATTGTGTTATAAAGTTTAAGGTGTGTGTGATTATTCAATGACCAGCAATCTCCATCCCGAGATACCATCTTCTGCAATTCCGCCCAATGCGCGTTCATGTCTGTGAATGCAGAAGCACGACCCACGTAGCATACAGTGTCCGTCCTGCAGGTTTGGCGCCAGAGGAGCTTCTGGCGTCATGCGCTGGGTGTCCTAGGTTTCTTCGCATGCTCCTGGTCCCGGGCTTCTGCCATCCCGCCTTGTCACTGGTTTCTTCTTCTCATGCTCCGGTCCCTGGCGTCTGCGCTGCTGCCTGGGGCCCTGGCGCGGTGTGGGCAGGCCTCCTGGGGGCCCGGGCGGCTGCGCTGGGGCGCTCTGGTCACGGTGGTTCGGCGCAGGCTGCATGGGCCCGGCGGCGGCGGCGCTGTCACCGGGGCCCTGGTCGGCGGGCGCAGTGCTTCCCTGGTCAGCGTGGCCTTTCCCGCTCAGCCCCTGTCCCTGGGCGCTCTTCGCATGCGCCGGTCACTGGTTGCGTGTCGTGCCTGCTCATTGCTCCGTTCCCGGGCGTCGGCGCATGGGTTGCTCCGGGTAACGGGGGTCGGCGCATGGCTCCTGTGTCCCTGGCGGTCCGGCGCATGCGCCGGTCGCGGGCGTCTGTCAGGCCTCCGGGGCCCGGGCTTCGGCGCCGGGCTCCTGGGCCCGGGCGGCGGCCTGCAGGGGCTCGGGTCCTGGCGTCTGCGCCATGCTCCGGGTCACGGTTTCTTCCGTTTTCTTCGGCTCCACTGCGTCCGGTCCCGGGCTGCGGGCGCAGGCCCTGGCCCGGCGTCGCGCAGGCGACCCTGGGCACTGGTTTCTTTCTCTTTTGCGCCTTCGCCTCCTGTCCCGGGCTTCTGCGCATGCCTCCTGGGTCCCCGCTTCTGTCAGGGGCGCCTGGTCCCTGGCTTCTGCGCCCAACTGCTCCTGCTCCCTGGCTTCTGTCGCTGGTACTGGTCCCTGTTTTCTTCTCATTCTCTCATCTGTCCCTGGCTCCTGTGCTCTCTGTCCCTGGCTTGTCTTGCGCATGCTTCGCTTGGCCCTGCGTCTAGCGCAGGCTCCTGGGTCACGGGTTGCTGTCTCAGCTCCTGGTCCCTTGGCTTCTCTCTGCGCATCTGCTCCTCGGTCCCTGGCTTACTGCGCATTCGCTCTGCCACTGGTTTCCCCCCCGTCGGTGCTAATTCGATTCGGGCAACGGCAGGCGGCGCCGGCAAACGGGGAACATGGCTTCATGCAGAAGCCTGTCCCTTCACTGGTTCGGTTTCTTTGCGCCATCAGGCTTCCGGGTCCATGGCGGCTGGGCCCGCAGCGCCTGTGCACGGGTTGTTCTGTCGCAGGGCCCGGCGGGCCCTGGCTTCTGCTGCATCCTTCCGGTCACTGGGGTGGCTCTTCTTCGCACGTGCGCGTCCTGGGTCCCGTGCGTCGGCGCATCGCTCCTGGGCCCGGGCGGCTGTGCATGCTCCTGGGGCCCTGCGTCTTGTCGAGGCCTCCTGGTCCCCGGGCTTTCTGCCATGCCCCTTGTCACGGTGCGTCTCAGGTCCGGCGTCCCCGGGTCGGAGCAGTGCTCCTGTCCTTGGCGGGCTGTGCTTGCCTCCGGTCCCTGGCTCTCCGTCTGCGCAGCTCCTGTCCACTGGTGTTGTCTTCTCACTGCTCCTGGTCCCGGGCGCTTGCATGCCGCATTCTCTCCTGGGCCCTGGCTGCTGCAGGCTCCTGGTCCTGGCTTCGGCGCATGGCTCCTGGTCCCTGGCTTCCTGCATCCGCCTGCTCCTGGCTTCGGCGGCATCACGGCGCCTGGTCCCTGGGTTCTTTCTCATGCGTCCCTGGTCCCTGGCGTTCTGCCATGCTCTCCTGGTTCCCTGGTCTTCTGCGCACTCTGCTCACCTGGTCACTGGTTTCCTTCCTTTCTTCCATCTCTCCTGGGCCCTGGCTTCTGCTGCATCGCGCCTGCCCCGCTGCTGTGTCAGGCTCCTGGTCCTGCGGTTGCGCATCGCCTGGTCCCCTGCTGCGGTCGGCCATGGTCAGTGGCACGGGCTTTCTTTCGCAGTCTCCTGGTCCCTGGCGTCTGTTGCATGCCTTCGGTCCCCTGGCTGTCTGCGCATGGCCCGGTCCCGGGCGGCGGTCTCGGCCGCGTCCGCGGTCACTGTGTCGTCCATGCTCCGGGTCCTCGGCTTCTGCGCATTGCTCCTGTGGCCCGGCTTCTGCGCATGCTCCGGGCACGGGGGGCGGTCGCATGCTCCTGTCTCCTGGGCCCGGCGTCCTGCGCATGCACCTGGTCCCTTGGCGGAGTGCGGCGCAAGGCGCCTCGGTCACGGGTTGTCTTCTCAAGGCTCCGGTCCCGCGTCTGCGCGCAGGGCTCCTGTCACTGGGGTTCTGCTCAGGCGCCTGGGGCCCTGCTTCGGCGCATGCTCCTGGTCCCTGGCTTCCGTGCATGCTCCTGGTCCCGGCGTCGGCACTGCTCCTGTCACGGGCTTCGCGCATGCTCCTGGGCCCTGCGTCTGCGCAGCGCCTGGTCCCTGGCTCTTCTGGCGCAATGCTCCTGGTCCCTGGCTTCTGCGCATGCTCCTTCGGTTCTTACTCCTGTCTGTTCTCTTCCCTCCTATGTTTCTCCTCGCATGCTCCGTGGTCCGGTCTGCGCATGCTCCTGTTCCCTGGCTTCTGCGCGATGATCTCCTGGTCCGCTCTTCTGCGCATGCCCCTGCACTGTTCGTTTCTTTCCATGCCCTGTGTCCCTGCTCTGCGCAGCCTCCTGGCACTGGTTTTTCTCATGCTCCTTGTCCCCGGTGCTTCCTGTCGCTCATGCTCCTGTGTCCCTGGCTTCTGTGCGATGTCCCGGTCCCTTGGCTTCTGCGCATGCATCACCGTTCCCTGGCTTCTCGCGCTGCTCCTCCGTGTCCCTGGCTTCTTGCTGCGCATGCCCTTTGTCCCTGGTTCGCCAAATTCTCCTGTCCCTGCTTCGTCTGCCCTTGCCGCGGCTCGGTTCTCATGCTCCTTTTCCCCGGCTTCTGGTCCTATCGGCTTCCTGCGCTGCTTCGGTCCCGGCTTGGATGCTCCTGGTCAAATGGCTGCTTGCACTGGTTTCAAGCCACACCCTCTGTTGCATAGTTGGCATGGGACTTGCATGTGAGTATTGCAGAAGTTTACGCCTGGGCATGGAAATTATACGATATGCAGTAAACTGAAGTTAGGGGAAAATAGAAGATAAAAAAAATTCTTGAAAAGCCCAACGGATCTGCTCCATATCGTCAAGGTTTCCATACAAGTAACTATAAAATGAAGGTCTATGCTAGGGACTGCTGTGTGTAGTGGCGTCTTATTGAGCCACTGGAAGAGAGCGAATGTGCAATCCTAAGAAACTGAAAACTGACAAGTTATAAAGCTAAAAGCATCAGAAACATCAATTGACACACTATGTGTAATATGGTGGGACCTAAAAAGAAGCCACACGTTCTGGTCCAAAAAATAATCCATTAGCCGTTCCTTTCTTCAAATTTCCTCCCAACAACACAACCTTGGGGTGCTTCACTAAAAGTGACCATCTAATAAGAATTCCCTTATCGTAACTATGATCTTTTCTTGAAAAAATGCTTTGAGCTGAATTTCTGAAAATTTCAAAGAGACCTACCTCCATGGATTACCGATCGTCAGGTAGCGGCCTCTAATCTATAGATATACTGCACCCTTGTTATGGCCATCGTTTGTCCCCCCCTATCTTTTATAAGCTTTTGTACTTGGCCCTAATATGCAAATTTACTACAGAGAGGCTACTGGGAGTTCGTGAGTAGCCATGGGCTGAAGCTACCATGGTGCAATACTACTACTCCATGCCCTAGGAGCCCTCTTGTGATCCGCGTCTTCCAATCCACTTCCCATGCTGCACGCACTCCTCCTCCGGAGTTTTATTCATCTGTGCATGCCGCAGTAGCCCCCGGCTCATAGCCAAGACTGCGCAGCCATCCACCTGTGCGCTCCCTTATAGCTGAGCGCCGCAGATGGATTGGTAGGGGTGATCGCAACGCTAACTTGGGCGTGGAGTAGCTTCCGTGTGCCTACTCCGGCTACTCCACACCCCCGGTAGCCTCTTTAGTAAATATGCTGACAATAAAGAATTCTCATGGGTTATGGTTTTGCTTACAATCATTGTCTCTGTCATAATTTGCGATCTGTTGTACAATGACAACCCATAGTCTTATGCGATTAAGTCATTCCACAGGGTTTCACTTACTTTTTCTTGTCCCCACATATCCATTTGGTATCCGCCTTTCAATCACCCTCTCTGCGAACTACTTGATCTCCAAATATTGACTGTACAGAGAAAACACATCGTGAGCAATGCGCTGGCTGATTTCCTGGACTCAACTCTCGGAGATCAGAGTGGAGCTTGCGTCTATTACTACTCTTAAGGATCATCAATCTAAACTTCAGCTCTAAAATGGAATTCCCTAAAAAAGAAAAATAAAATCTCTAAGAACAACCTCGCTGACCATTTACAAATCTATTATATATCTATTTTACGTAATATGAAGTAAATCGCGAGCCTGAAGTTCAATAATTGATTAGAGATATCCTTTGATCCTGGTTGGAACATCACAATTTAATGGAACAACACTGTCATAATTGTGAACTCTCCATAGATGATAAAATTTCAAAAAGTGCATTGACACACACCCCCACCCCCTACCCACCCCCTCCCGATGTCTGTATTTGCTATGGTATTAAATGTCACATTGCTCACATGACCGTCCAACACAGTCGTATGGTCGAGGACGCGCTAACTTGTCACAGACCTGTTAACGCTTACTGTAGTTTTTGACCCTACAAAACTATCTTACGGCTGTACAACCACACAACGACAAAATTTCACAAACACTTACCTAAATCGATATATTGGGGGTCTATACCGGTGAGCCCCTCTAATCGAGCCTGTCAGTATGATGGACAGTTGAACAAGTTGTAAGTAGGGGATGAGCAGAACCGATCCTGTGTCGCAAGCTTGGCTGAACGTTTGAACTGATGTGGCTGTTCCGATACCCCTAACACCCCCGATCGCGTCTGCGCTGCGGTGAGCTCCCACCATTTCCCCCCTAGGAATCAACTCATCATCGGTTTGCAGAGAATTAAGTGGCAAAGGGTTTCACGCCCACAAAGGTGTTAACTGGTTGAGCCTGAACCTGCAAGTCAGTACTAAAACAACTTGATTAAGTTTTTTTTGTGTGGAGGGGGAATTACAAACACCTTTTAATGTCCTACCAATGGATATTTACACCTCACCTATAATGGGGTAGTGCCTTGCTTTGGCCCGGAGTTTCACAGTCATATTGACCGACAATACCACATCGTGCCCTTAGGGTCCAATACGAATACAGTGATGGCCCTGGCCTGAAGTTTACTGTTCACATTATCACAGGAGCCAGTTGAGTGCCCTTAGGCGTCGCAATAATGAATCACCTGCAGTCCCCGGGGACTGGATAGGGGTCCGAGAGTTTTGTCTCTTAAGTTTGAATTTTGTATTGTAATGTCCAAAACGTAATATTTTTAGATTGTAGATCCAGACAACATAAAATTTGGCCCGTGACAATTTGAGTTTAAAGAGACCCTCATGCAAAATAACGCCCCTAAACTACAGATATTTTCATAAACTACGCCATTAAGAGAGCATTGCCTCTATCCCTTCATTGGCCCTCTACTGCTGAAACCTAAGCAATGAGGTCCTTAAAGCTGTAGGCAAATGCCTGTGACATGTCCAATGACAATTAGCAATATTCAAGCGTCCACGCTATTCATGATGTGGAGGCAGCAGCCCCACCCCCCAGTGCTGTGACTGACAGCCTGTAATGAATGATGTGAGGCTGTAACTATGATGGCTGTTCCTGTCCGGTGCTGGTGGCCACACCCACCTGCAGCCTGTTGGTGTGCAAGTTGTGTGTGTTTAGAGAGATACAGCAGCTCCAGGCAGCTGTGTGTGTTATAGGATAGTACAGCACTCCAGCACCCTGTGACAGCAGAACATGTCAATTCATGTATAGCTATTCTGTGTCCGGGGCGTCCACATCGGAAAAGATTTCGGGCACGGCCGCCGATGCCTTTGTCCGTGCCCCGGATGTCTGTGAGCGCAGGGACAAATTAGACCGGATTGCAGAGAGAAGCAGTCATCACAGAAGCCCTCGCCCCCACTCTGCCAGATAACTCACTTGCATCAGGCTAATAGCGGGGCAGTGAGGGAAACAGGTCCTGTCTCCGCCAGTACAGCACGGAATGTTCTCCTCCAGCTCCTAATTCACCCCTTCCATCAGGCGGTCACCATTCTCCTCCTCGCTGCGCTCGGCCCTTCCCCCACAGCTCCCATCCCCACAAGCCCTGACTATGTGGTGGCGGCTCCTATGTGGAGTGGGAGGGAGGGCGTGCAGCCATTACCTCAGCCCTGTCTGCTGCACCACCAGCAGAGGAGCTACCACTTAAGCACTCCCTTCATAAAAACATATATGGCTTATAAGAGGATTCTAATAATGTTCGTCCTGTATATAGTGTATGTATGTGTGTGTTCATCCTATATACACACCACATTTCGTATCCATATGTTTCTGTATATTTATAGAACCTTATATAGGTGTATAAGGCCTTGTGCCATACTGTTACATTACGTGTGAGCTTCAGTACGTTTTTTCAATCCTCAGTCACTCGCCCCATTTACTTTCAGGGGGCTCAAGTACATGCTTGCTGGTGGCCGCGTGTGTCATGCAATGAATGCAGTTTATATTCAGCAACACCCATCAATCAATCACGCTTGTTACCCTATCGCGGGTGTACCCTTTACATGCCACCGGTTAGCTGTGCATGCGCCGCAAATCTTGGCTGGATCACCGCGTCCCTGTATACATCAGCTATTCAATGATCTGTCCTGCCATATACGCCTCATGTTTTATATTATATTCATGAGATTGTCTTCATGAGATCTGTTACACATGTACCAGTAAAAATTGTAACAATCTGTTCAAAAACCATATATGCTTAACTGTAGTAATGTGTTGGTAATCTGTGATACTCGGCAACCAACTAACGGTTAAAGTATCATAGTAAAAACAAATCAGTTCTAATCTCGGCCCCCTTTCCCAAACGATCTAGGATAAGTAAAAGTGCAAAACACTGCAGCATTGCAACGTCCCAAACACCATTTATTTTGCCATTTGCGAATAAAAAGTGATGACAAATGCACAGTTCCCACAAAGGTATCAATGCAAAAATTACAACCTGATCAGTTCTGTATGCCCGAAATGAAATGTTTCTAGTGTCCAGAATATGTCAAGTTGAAGAAATCTTTTTTTGTAGCAAAAGGTTTTTCTAAAGTTTAATTAAAACCTAACAAACATGTAGTATTTGGAATCCCCATAATTTCACCGACCCAAAGCAAAAGGGGAGGCATCGTTTAGGTTAAAATTCCGTATAACAGAGCCCACATAAAAAATGGGTTCAAGCATTTTTTTGTCGAAGTTCACTGCATTGGATGTTTCTCTCCCCTCTTCCCGTACACGGCATGAGAATTCAGAGTATCCAGAGATGAGTATGTGACGGTGCACAGTGCTGTCAGCTCCGGCCCCACTACAAACCCTACAACTTTTGCACAATGGGGCTGAGAGCTCTTGCAGGTGGGGAGTATAAAGTCATTACACTCGGTCTCCTGGAGGAGGTGCCTTAAAGTGGGTAGTATTAATGCACCTATCCTTGCTATTATTAATAATACTAGAGAATCCCTACCCTCAATTAAGTTTTTGGGCCACAATGACTGCGACTATAAGAAAGTGGGGAGATTCTTTCATAGCTGCATATGATAAACATGTTTTTATTTATGCAGCAAAAGCTGGAGTATACAGATTTCTGTATGAGTGGATGCTGCGAGAATTTTGAAACGTGCCACTTCAGGGCCGTGCCCGGATCTCCTTTATGCGACCCTAGCAGCGGCCCTCCTACGTCTGTGTCTCTCACCTGATATTAGTAGGAGGCTGCAGCTGTCGCAGATGCCAGCCACACACTAGCCTCGCCTTTAATACTTACATTACACATACATGAGCAGGGGAGGAGAGGAGGGTACCGGGTGACTATCACTGCCTCTGACCATGGACCAGCCTCATTTACATATAAGATGATGATTTTACAATGAATGTATGAAATAACAGATAAAGCCGGGATGGATCCTTGTATCTGGCTCCAACAGGTAGAGGTGACAGGACACTTGGCGAGACTTATGACGCGCTGTCCTTTAAACATTTTTTTGCTTGTAAATGGGACCAAGGATATCAATAAGCTTCATTACAGACACCTTACAAGCTGTATTTGCAGTCTGTGACTATACTACACAATCCTAAGCCTTTCACTAGAGGTCAGAAGGGTCCTTCGTGTACTATGGTTCCCTGCTGAGTCGGGTTGTCCTAAGTGCGGGACCGCCTGTACAGTGAGTTACATTCATAAAAGATGATGTCGCGAAATATATTCGGCCTTGAAGCCAATCTTTCTGATTCCTCTTCGGATTAGCTTTTTAAATGGTGATATCTACATATTGTAATCATTCAAAACTATAGAGATGGGGTAATGGCGCAAGGGAAATGGCATATTTACAAAAAAAAAAACAAGTAATAGAGCATTTTTTTCAATGAAACTAGGTTTCTTTCTAGAGCATAAAGGGGTTTTATACCATTTCCCCAAGAAAATTGGCGATCAACATCATTCTGATTTGGATTCCGGACCCATTGTTTGACACTTATCACGACACAGATACTTTGGATATTTGCTCATGCTCTACTAGTGTTTCACTTCTCCACAACATCTCAAAGACACATGAGCACCACTAGGATCAAAGAGTCAATTCTTATATTCTACGGAAACGGGAGTCTGTAGTGAGGTAAGTACAGTGTCGGTCCCCCTACTTAAGGACACCCACCATACAGTACGACCCCTAGATACAAGCACGACCGTCTGCCCACTTGTGACCTCTGCTGAACCTCTGCTGATGTTTACTATGTCCCCAGACTGCCATAAGGGGCTGTACATGAAGGCTCTGTATTGATAATCTTGTCCATACAGCCAAAATTTAATTTGACTCCATTTGCACTGGGGAAAAAAAATTTTTTTGTCTGGATTCACAATTAATGCACTTACATCAAATTCAACTTAAGAACAAACCTAGGAACCTATCTTTGTATCCAACTACCTGGGGACCTCTCGCCTGTACCTTATATTTTTTTCGCAGTTCTGGGGTTTCCAGTAAAAAGAAAATCACCTTTAATGAATAAAAAAAACCTAATCTCGTTTCACAAAGTATTTAACACTAAATAACGGTCAGTGTTTATAAACAGTCGTTTTTTTTAAGTCTCGATTTTCTGTCCCCTTTTCTAATTCCCCGTGACAAGTCCTCTCAAGCATTTCCGTTTATTAGGCGGCGCAGCGTTATTGGCTTGCACTAATTATGTTGAGCTATGCAGGCTTTTTATAATTAACTTTAGGCTCTGTGCATTTTTATAAAAAAAAATTCGGGTGACTGTCAAGAGTGCTTTGTGTTTGGTAGGTCCAGACGGTTTTGATTGTTTTTGCTCGCTGTGACTCCACATTACAAAGGGTGACGGAGGCGGGCCGCTATTTAAGCTCAAGGGTACAGAACACAAGCACGTTATGACTTTTTGGGCATACGACTTTCCGACTTTATACTTTAAATGGAGTTTTGGTGCATACATTGTGAGACACTCATTTCTTTAATTAAACGGTCAAAACTTTTCAACAAACTTTGCATAATCCAAAGCGTCAATAATACGAACTTTCAGAGGAAAGAGCTTCTTTCTCTGCACTTGGACTCTTCCTTCATTCTGAACATCTACTGAATTTCACTTGGAAGCAATGACACGAAGCTGCTGAGTTGTCAGGTTACATAAAGTGCATACAAGAGGGGGGGCTCTGTGATTCTACAGCACGTCGTCCACCCCCAGCAAAGGAAGATTAACAAATTCATAACAGTGTCACGTTGCGCCTCCATTTGCCGATCCACTGTCGTCGGATCGCGCGGGTCCAACACCCGTGCTTCTGCTGTCCTGCTGGTGCCCGTTCCCCTGCCTCTTCGCTTCTTGACCTCTCCGGCTCCTGTCTGTGCGTCTCCGCTCGCCGCATGTTAGGCCGAGCCTCCTTGCCTGCAGTCTGCGCTCATCTCCCTCCTCGGCTTACTAGGGCGTGCCGCTAGGACTTTTCACAGAGCCTTAAAGGGCCAGCGGTCCCTCCTATGGTTCTTCTCGAATCCGCTCGTCCCTTAGAAGCCGGAACCCCCTTCACTCCCAGCTTGGATCTTCGTCCTCCTAGGATCTCCTATGGTTTCCATGCCAGGCTTCCCTAAGCCTCATGTTTCCAGTGCTTCTCTGTGTGTTTGTGTCTCTAGCATTCCCATACTCTCCTGGTTGTCCTGCTTCAGCGTTTCAAAAGACGCCTCCGTGTCTCCTGTCTTCCAGCATTCCCTTTGCCTCCTTGTGTTCCTGTCTCCAGCTTACCTAGTGTTCCTCTCCGTGTTTCCTGTCTCCAGTGTGATACCTCGTAGGGTATCCTCCGTGGCTCATCATCTGTGTCATCTCATGGGTGCATCCTGCCATTTCCGTCCAGGGTTCTTCAGTTCTTCCGTGCTCCGTGTGCCTGCCCATGTTCGTCGTCCCGCAGTTTACCAGTGTTCCTCTTTTTGCTCGCTGTCTCCCCGAGCTTGGACTCGTTTCCTTCTGCACTCCGTGTCCTTTGGCTGCCACATCGCCAAGTCAGCGACATCCTCCCACCGCCCCATTACACATCCCCCTGCGGTGGTTCCAAAGGTCCACTGGTCCCCAGACTCTCTCCTCCGGACGTCTTCCCTCCCATAGAGACTTCTAGTCTTCTGTGTGACCGTTCCAAACAGAGCTGCAAAGAAAGAACTGCAAAAAGTTAGCATAATGGCAGGAAATAAGGTTAATTTCGCATATTTGCACAAACAATTTTCCATCCACATTGTTTGAAATTTGAGGTCGTTTTTAATATTAAAGATGAAACATCAATATCATGTATCATCACTCAAAGCTTGTTAGGATTCCACTGCTGTAATATCTACTGTGGACATCTGTTCCCAATTGGGAAGGTTCACGAAATGAAGTCCAATCACGTTGAGTGGTGCGTACATTTTGACAGCATAAATGAGGAGGAGAAAGGTCTCTCCCTTCTGGGAGTGGCAGATACTAAGGCAGTCTCAGGTTTCGTACAGCAATGTTGCTTTAGGTTTGTACTTTAAGTTGGAATTTTGTATGTCTAAGATCAAACTCACGTATACTTATAATAACTGTAACTCAAAAAAAATTATGTTCCTTGACAATTGGATTCTCAAATTTTGGTTGCCTCGTCAGGACACGAATATCAATACAACTCATACAGACACCCTTACAGCACCACAGACCAGAACGGCCAGAGAGGTCCAGTGGAAGTAGTCCTATGGGGTCGTACCTTTCTATACGTATACTCCTCTCTCAGCTCGGTACCAATATACGTACGTGCCTACTGAAGCATAAATGTTTGATTTGGTATGTTGCTTTGCACCCCTCTGGTGCCTCATGTGGGACCAAGTCAACCTGGTGATATTGTTGGGATAGTTTTGGTAGGTTCTCGGTGGGAATTGGGTTGCAATTGATGGATTAGTAGAAATGAATTTATCATCTGCCCAACCAATTTTTTGTCTCCGCCTAAGGCACATATTCATGGAGCCTATTTACTTACAGGGTCCCGTGGCGTGCTCTTTAGGGATTTTCCCAATGTTTTCGGGGATTGCACGGCGGGAAGGTACTTACTACTGTGGATTGTGTCCACGCAATCATATTTTGGTGTAGCTGCGCTTGCTTTCATGCGACAGAAATCGGGGGGGGGGGCTCGGACCATCCGACTGATTGCGTACTGAGCGCGTGGACCTAACTGTTCACATTTGTGTCACAACCGACCATTAGCGCTTACATGCACCATGAAGAAGCAGGTGAACCTCATCGCCGGACCTGAGCGGGAAGCGGCACATGCCGGTATATATCGGGCGCAGCATCTTGTTGACCCGCGGCACAGTGCACTTTGGGTGAACTCCCCTCTCCGGACGGGTAAGTAAATGTGCCCCATTATACGTTGAAGTAAGAAGTTTTACTGTCTTTTAGCTTCTCCTACTGCTGCTCCTATGTGCTGACATAAAAAGAATATTATAGAAATTGTGAAGTGCTCATTTTACTCATTTTTATCACTTTCATGGTAACCTCTGCTCCGTTCTAGACAAACTCTGATTCAGATCTTGGTAAAAGTTGCCTGTTAGTTTCACATCTCCCGTCAGTATTTTTATCATCGCTTGTTTATGCTAGGAGACTGCATAGACCTAGTGATGAAGTAAGAAACCTCTGGAAACTCTAAGGCAAAGAGCGAGCAAGGAAAGCTCAAGACACGAGGCAAGCAGACGAGATGTCATGGCCGATTCTGTCAGCCGTAATTTTTTAGATGTAAAGTATTTTTCAACTTGTTTGTGAAAACACTTTAAGAGGCAAGGAAGCCCCTCCGCTGTACCACTTGGATCACATCTAATAATAACACTTTTATTTCTTCGTTTTGGTCCAATTATTAACTATATTTTTAATGGTTTCCCCCCTTTTTCGTGTTTTTTGTTTTTTGCTCCCAATGATTTAACCAATCCATTACTTTTTTATTTTTCATCTACAAACGGGCCTTTATTAATAGAGAGAGCGACATAATGCTCGGTACTCTTATCGTCGACGAACTTTTCCACAGAGTGCTCGAGTGCTCGTTTTCGAGTACACGAGCCCATTGAAGTCAATGGAGACTCGAGCTTTTTCATGGGACCAAGCTCTGCCAGGGAAGCTTGCCAAACACCTGGAACCTCAGAAAAGATGGAACCACACGGAAATTGACAGGAAAACAGCAGGGGCACATGCATGTGAATGCCTCTGAGGCTTCTTAAACTGCACCATTATTACCAAAATTATGGCAACAGCATGGCCATGACATAGATGACAGAATGAAGCTCGATACATCTAGAAACTCCCAATATTGGACCTGCCCACACTTAGGGGACGCATGAGCATAGGCAGCGGCAGCAGCGGAGCTAGAGAGTGGGCATGGCGCAACCCTATGGACTCAGTGCTTCCCAAAACCAATGGTAGCAAGAGGCGAAAGGAGGTGAGCAGAAGCCTCAAATACTAGTCGGTACATGATAAAAGTTTCAGTAATATTTTGTTGATTACACGCAGGGTTGGCGACAAGTTAACACTGGAAAGCCATAACAACAATCCAAATTCTTCTGACCTAACAGCTCGTTTGATAAGGGACCATGTATGGAGGCAGTGAACAGTAAGTAATTAAAGGGCTGTCAGTTAAAACGATGTTTATGTTGGTCTTGGCATGGAGCTTGGCGCTCCCCCCTGCCATGCGAGCTTGTCGGCCAATCCAATCCCCGTCCTAGCTATCACTCCCCAAACAGCACTTCTAGGAACCTTTACGGATACTATCAGTGTAGTAGCGTTCTTATAAGTTTGGGATATGGCGGTGATGGGGAATGTAAACATCTGCGCAAAGAGCGCTGACAAAATATCCCGTAAATGTCAAAAAGTTTTCCAGTAATATTTTGTGGGCTTACACAGCAGGGTGGCGCAAAGTTAACAAGTTTTGAGTAGGAATGCCTGCAATTAAGCTCTTGGGCGGCGTGTGCCTTTAATTCACCTGTGCTCAGCAGTTTGGTCACCGCCTGCTGTCGCTTAGGCAAGCACTGCTGCTGTGCCTAGAGCTACCGCTGATGGCGCCATGCCCACGATGGTAATTCGAAGAGGCGGAGGTTGATGGAGGGGTGGCGGATGTGAGTTTAGTAGGAGCCTTGAGACCTGTGACTGAGGTTGGCCCCGCAATCCTCTGCGTCGAGAATATGTCCATCCCCAGGGTCAGACTCGGTCCAGCCCTGCAACCAAGTAGTGTAGAGCGTCTTATAAGTTTGGGATATGGCGGGTGAGGGTAATGTAACAGCTCGGCAAGAAGCGCATTATGCGCATGGATCTGGCCTCCGCGTGCTATGCGAGCTTTCGCCAATCCAAGCCCCTGTCTCTTTAGGCTTAACTCCCAAACAGCACTTTCCTAAGAACATTTGTGTATAAATCAGTATGTAGTAGCGTTCTTAATAAGTTTAGGAGTATGGCGGTGAGGGGAAGTAACACACTGCGCAAGAGCGCTGTGAAATAATATCCGTAAATGGAAAAGTTTTGCCAGTGTCTTGTTGTGGATAACACAGCATGGTGGCGACAAGTTAACAACTGTGATGTGGATCCATGTAAACAACCCAAATTTCGGCTGACACAAACTCGGTTGATAAAGGACGATGTACTGGAGGCAGCTATAAATCTATGGAGGCGACTTTTGGAGGTAAAATGGAGACAACGTGTGAGGCTGCTAGGGAAATTCATTTGGATATGGCCTGTATGTGGCCGTCCAAAAATTTTTCAAAACCAGAGGAGCCAGGTGGTGGCCCTCCAGAAAAAATTGAATAGATTTGAGTGCCGTGTATGTGGCATGTCCAAAAATTTTTCAAACCAGATGAGATGTAGGTGGCCCTCCAAAAATGGAATAATGAGTGCCTGTATGTGGCAGTCAAAAAAGTTTTCAAACCAGAGGAGGCAGGTAGTGTGGCCCTCCAAAAATGGAATATTGAGTGCCTGATTGGCAGCAAAAAGTTTTATAAAACCAATGAGAGCATGTAGGTGGCCCTCCATGACAAAATGAAAGATTGAAGTGCCTTATGGTGGCAGTCCAAAAAGTTTTTAAAACCAGATGGCAGTAGGTAGGTCCCTCCAGAAAAGTGGAATAATTGAGTGCCTGTGTTTTATGTGCATCCCCAAAAATTTTTAAAAAACAGAGGACCGAAAGGTGGCCTCTCAGAAAATTTGAATAGATTGAGTGCCTGTATGTGGACATCTCCCAAAAATTTTTAAAACAGAGGACCGTGTCGGTGGCCCTCCAGAAAATATAATGGCATAAAGTACTAACCTAGAGCCCAGTGGGGCCCTGTCAACAGCCCTTCTGCGCATGCTCCTGGTCCCTGGCTTCTGCGCATGCTCCTGGTCACTGGTTTCTTCTCATGCTCCTGGTCCCTGGCTTCTGTGCATGCTCCTGGTCCCTGGCTTCTGTGCATGCTCCTGGCCCCTGGCTTTTGCGTATGCTCCTGGTCAATGGCGCTTGCACGGTTTCATGCCACCGTGTTCACAGTCGGCATGGACGTGCAGGGGGAGGTATTGCAGAAGTTACTCTGGGCATGGAATTTTATAGATATGCAGGAAACTGAAAAAGGATAGAAGAAAAAAATTATTGAAAGCCCAAATGGACATTGCTCCATAGTCTTTCAAGTATTCTACAAATAATATAAATGAAGGTCTATTCTAACTCGGAGTGGGCGTCTTATTGAAGCCACTGGAAGAAGAGAATGAGCAATCCTAAGAAACATGAAAAGAACTCAAGGATAAAAGCTAAAGACATACAGAAACTCATTGAACACTAATGGTGTATATGGATGGACACTACAAAAGAAGCCACTGCTGTCCAAAAAAATCCATTGCCGTCCTTTTCAAATTTCTCCAACAACACAACCTTGGGGTCTTCTAGTAAAATGGACACATCAGATATAAATGAAGTTCCCTTTATCGTAACTATGACTTTCTTGAAAAAAATCTGTGAGCTGAATTTATAGAAATCTTAAAGAAGACCTACTGCCATGGATATACCTATTCAGGTAGCAGGTTCCTCTAATCTATAATAGGATAGCCCTTGTTATGGCTAATCTTTTAGTCCCCCATATCTTTTAGCATTTTTACTTGCCCTAATATGCAAATTTACTAAAGAGGCTACTGGGCCGTGGAGTAGCCGTGGCTGAAGCTACATGGTGCAATTACTCCATGCCCTAGGAGCCTCTTGTGATCCGCTTTCCCAATCCATCTTCCTCATAGCTGCACGCACTCGTCCATGGAGTTTGATTCTGTGCATGCGCAGTAGCCCCAGGCTTCAGAGCCAAGACTGCGCAGCCACCAGCCTGTGCTCTCCTTATAGCTGAGCGCCGAAGATGGATTGGTAGGGGGATCGCAAGACGCTACTGTGGCGTGGAGTAGCTCCGTGTAGCCTCAGCTCCGGCTACTCCACACCCCGGTAGCCTCTTTA
Source organism: Engystomops pustulosus (assembly GCA_019512145.1). Taxonomy (NCBI): domain Eukaryota; kingdom Metazoa; phylum Chordata; class Amphibia; order Anura; family Leptodactylidae; genus Engystomops; species Engystomops pustulosus. Next base: position 44,606 of record WNYA01000377.1, read on the forward strand.
GTAAATATGCTGAAATAAAGAAATTCTCATGGGTTATTAGTTTGCTTACATTGTCTCTGTCTATAATTGCGATCTGTGTAACAATGAAACTACACATTATTATGCAGATTTAAGTAATTCCAAAGGGTTCACTTACTTTTTCTTGTCACCTCACATATCCATTTGGTGATGCCGCCCTTTCACATCTCTCGGATACTTTGATCTCCATAATATTGACTGTAAGAGAAAATCGTGACAATGCAGCTGCTATTCCTGGACTCATCTCGGAGATCAGAGGTCGAGCTTGCGGTCTATTACTACTTAAGCATCAATCTAAATCTCAGGCACTAAAAATGGAAATCTCTAAAAAAAATAAAATCTCATAAGAAAACCGCTGAACCATTTACAAATTCTATTATATCTATTTTACGGTAATAGAGAAGTAACGCGAGCCTGAAGTTGATAATTGATAGGAATATCCTTTGATCCTGGTTGGAACATCAACAATTAATGGAAGCAAACACTGTCATGAATTAGTGAACGCTCCATAGATGATAAATATTTCAATAAGTGCTTCACACCCCCCACCCCCACCTCCCGGATGTCATGTATTTGCTTGGTATTAAATGTCACATTGCTCAATGACAAAGTACACAGTCGTATGGTAGAGGACGCGCTAAACTTGTCACAACCTGTTAACTCTTACTGTAGTTTTTGACCCTACAATAACTAATCTTTACGCCTTACAAACCACACACCAAAAATTTCACAAACTTTCTCCTAAATAGATATAGTTGGGGGTCTACCGGTGGAATCCCTACTAATCGGTAGACCTGTAAAGTATGATGGACAATTGAACAAGTCGTAAGTAGGGATGAGCAGACCTGGTTCGGAAAGCTTGGCTGAACCTTGAACTGATGTGCGGTTCCGATACCCTAACACCCCCAATCGGCACTGGCGAGAGCACCACCATTTCCCCATGGATCATCACTCATCATCGGATTTGCAGGAAGCATTTAAAGGGTTAACGCCAACAAATGGTGTTACTGGTGGAGCCTGAACCTGCAAAGTCCAGTCTGAAAACCTTGATTAAAGTTTTTTTGGGGGGGAGGGGGAAATTACAAACGCACTTTTATGTCCTACACAATGGATATTTACATCACTCTATAAATGGGTAGTGCCTTGTTGGCCCGGAAGTTTCACTGGTCATATGACCACAATGACCAGTCAGTGCCCTTAGTGGTCGCAATAACGAATACAGTGATGCCCGTTGGCCTGGAAGTTTCACTGGTCACATGATCACAGGGAGCAGTTAGTGCCCTTAGCGGTCGCAATAATGAATACATGCAGTCCCCGGGACTGATAGGGTCCGGAGGTTTGTTCTTAAGTTGAATTTGTATGTAAGTCGAAACTGTATATTTTATAATTGTAGATCCAGACAAAATAAAATTTGGCCCGAGTGACAATTGGAGTTTAAAGAGAACCCGTCATGCAAAATAACCCCCCTAAACTAAAGATATTTTCATAAACTGCCATTAGAGAGCATTGCCTCTATCCCTTCATTGTCCCTCTACATGCCTGTAAACCTAAGCAATGAGGTCCTAAAGCTGTATGCAAATGACCTGTGAAATGTCCAATGAAGCATTAGCATATTCAAGCTGTCCACTCTATTCATGAGTGGGAGGCACAGCCACACCCCCAGTGCTTGACTGACAGCCTGTATAATGATGTGAGGCTGTATAATGATGTGCTTCCTGGTGCTGGTGGCCACACCCCCTGCAGCCTGTGTGTGCATGTGTGTGTGTTTAGGAGAGATACAGCAGCTCCAGGCAGCCTGTGTGTGTGTATAGGAGAGATACAGCAGCTCCAGGCAGCCATGTTACAGCAGAACATGTCAGATTCATGTATAGCTGATGTCTGTGTCCAGGGGCGTCACTAGGTGGAAAGATTCGGGGCACAGGCCCCGGATCCTTTGTCCTGTGCCCCGGATGTCTGTGAGCAGGGACATGAGAGCCGGAGCAGAGAGAAGCAGTCATCACAGAAGCCCCGCCCCCAGCTCTGCCAGAGACTCCTGCATCAGGCTAATAGCAGGGGCAGTGAGGGGAAACAGGTCCTGTCATCCCCACAGCACAGGAATGTTCTCCTCCAGCCTCTTATACCCCTTCCACAGGCTGTCACATCTCCTCTCTGCTGCAGCCCTTCCCCCAGCAGCTCCTCACACAAGCCCTGACTATGTGTGTGCAGGCTCCAGTGTCGGAGGGTGAGGGAGGAGGCTGCAGCCATTACCTCAGCCCTGTCTGCTGCACCACACAGCAGAGGAGCTACCACTTAGCACTCCCTTTCATAAAACATAGTAAGTGGCTTATAAGAGGATTCTAATAATGTAGTCCATGTATATAGTGTATGTATGTGTGTGTTCATCTATATACACAGTTTAGTATTCAGATGTTTCTGTATATTTATGAGTGAACCTGTATATAGGGTGTATAAGGCCTTGTGCACATACTGTGTAAAGTTACTGTGAGCTTCATACTTTTTTCAATCACCATCAAGTCACAGCCCCATTACTTTCAGGGGGCTCAAGTACATATGCTTGCTGTGTGCCGCGTGTGTCATGCCATGAACATGCAGGTGTATATTGCAGCAAACACCCATCAATCAATCAACGCTGGTACCTATCGCGGGTGTTAACCCTTTACATGCCACCGGTTAAGCTGTGACATGCGCCGCAATCTTGGCTGGGATCACCGCTCCCTGTAATATCATCAGGTATCAATGATCTGTCTCCATGACAGCCTCAGGTCTTTATTAGATCTGAGAATTTGTCATTCATGCAGATCTGTTACAATGTACCAGTAAACATTGTAACAAATCATGTTCAAAAATGCCATATACTGCTATACTGTAGTATGGTGGTATATGATGATATCGGCAAGACCAACTAAGGTTAAAGTAGTCTAATAGTAAAAAACAAATAAGTTCTAATCGGCCCCCTTTCCCAAGAACGGATATAGGATACAGTAAAAGTCACAAACATGTCAGGCATTGCAACGTCCCAAAACACCATTTATTTGCCATTTTGCGAATAAAAAGTGATGAAAAAGTCGCACAGTCCCACAAATGGTATCAATGCAAAAAATTACACCTGATGCAGTTCTGTATGCCACAGAATGGAAATGTTATTAGTGTCAGAATATGTCAAGTTGAAGAAATCTTTTTTTGTACAAAAGGTTTTCTAAAGTTTATTAAAACCTAACAAAACATGTATAATTTGGAATCCCCATAATTTCACCGACCCAAAGCAAAAAGGGGAGGCATCGTTAGGTAAAATCCGTATAACAGAGCCCACATAAAAATGGTGCAAAAGCATTTTTTTGTCGAAGTTCACTGCATTTGGAATGTTTCTCCCGCTTCCCAGTACACGGCATGGAAAATTCAGAGATCCAGAGATGAGTAATGTGACGGTGCACAGTGCTGTCAGCTCCTTGCTCCACTACAAACCCTACAACGTTGCACAATGGGGCTGAGAGCTCTGCAGGGGGAGATAAAGTCATTACATCGCGTCTCCTGGAGGAGGTGCCTTAAAGTGGGTATGTATTAATGACATATCCTGTGCATATATTATAAATACTAGAGAATACCCTACCCTCTTAAGTTTTGGGGCCACAATGACTGGATATAAGAAATGGGGAGATCTTTCTATAGCTGCATATGATAAAATGTGTTATTTTATGCAGCAAAAGCATGTATTACAGTATTCTGTATGAGTGGATGCTGCAGAGAATTTGAAACGTGCCACTTAGGGCCCGTGCCCCGGATCTTTTATGACCCTAGCATCGCCCCTGTCTGTGTCTCTCACCTGTATATTAGGAGGATGCAGCATGTCAGCAGATGCAGCACACACACTAGCCATGCTTTACTATACATTACACACAGACATGAGCAGGGGGAGGAGAGGGGAGGGGTAACAGGGGTGACATCACTGCCTCTGACCATGTGACCAGCCTCATTTACATGATAAAGAATAGATGATTTTACAATGAATAATGTATGAAATAACTAGATAAAGGCTGGGATGGATCCTTGTGAGCTGCTCCAACAGGTAGAGGTGACAGGACAAGTGGCAGAGACCTGATGACAGGTGTCCTTTAAACATTTTTTGCTGTAATGGGACCAAGGATTATCAATAAAGCTTCATTACAGACACCTTACAGCTGATCATTGCAGTCTGTGACTATAGTAACATCCATAGAGCTTCACTAGAGGTCAGAAGGGTCTGTCTGTAACTATGGGTTGTCTGTAAGTCGGGTGTCCTTAAGTAGGGGACCGCCTGTACAGTGATGTTACTTCTATAAAATAGAGATGAGCGAATATATGATTCAGGCCTTGAAGCCAAATCTTTTCTGATTCTCTTCGGATTAATCTTTTTAAAATGGTGATAGCTAATATTGTAATTCATTCCAAAACTTAGAGAGGGGTATGGGCAAGGGAAAATGGCAATATTTAAAAAAAAAAAAACAAAGTAGAATAAGAGCATTTTTTTAATGAAATAGGTTTTTTTAGAGCAGTAAAGGGGTTTTATACCAATTTCCAAGAAAATTGGATCAACATCAGTTCTGATTTGATTCGGACCCAATTTTGACACTTATACAGATCAAGATAATTTGGATAATTTGCTCATCTCTACTGTATATCAGTGTTCTCCCTTCTACAACATCAAAAGACACATGAGCACCAATAGGATCAAAGAACAATTCCACAGGAAACGGGAGCTGGAGTGAGGTAAGTACAGGTGGTCCCGTACTTAAGGACACCCGACATACAGACGACCCCTAGATACAGACGGACCGCTCTGCCCACTGTGACCTCTGCTGAACCTCTCTGGATGTTACTATAGTCCCAGACTGCCATAAGGGGCTGTAATGAAGCTTTATTGATAATCATTGGTCCCAATACAGCAAAAAATATTGAAACTCCATTTGCCACTGGGGAAAAAAAAATTTTTTTGTCTGGATTCACAATTATGCTACTTACATACAAATTCAACTTAAGAACAAACCTATGGAACCTATCTTGTATCTAACCCGGGGACCGCCTGTACCTTTAATTTTTTTCCAGTCTGGGGTTTCCAGTATAAAAGGAAAATCCCTTTAATTAAAAAAAACCTAAATCGTTTCACAAAGTATTTTAAACAACTAAATAACGGTCAGTGTTTTAAACAGTCGTTTTTTTTAAGGTCTCGATTTTCTGTCCCCTTTCTAATTCCCCGTGACAAGTCCTCTCAGCATATTCCGTTTATCAGGCGGCGCAGCGTTAATTGGCTGCACTAATTATGTGTGAGCTATGAGGCTTTTAATAATTAACTTTAGCTCTTGTGCATTTTATAAAAAAAAATTCGGGTGACAGTGTCACAGAGTGCTTTGTGTTTGGTAGGTCCAGACGTTTTGATTGTTTTGTCGCTTGACTCCACGCATACGAGGTGAAGGAGCAGCCGCTATTTATAGCTCAAGGTAACATAACACAAGCACGGTTATGACTTTTTATGTATTCGGTGCATACATTGTGACATCATTTCTTTAATTAAACAGTCAAAAACTTTTCAACAAACTTTGCATAAATCAAAAGTTCAAATAATACGAAACTTATCAGAGGAAAGAGCTTCTTTCTGCACTTGGACTCTTCCTTCATTCTGAAACATCTACTGAATTTCATCTTGGAAGCAAGACAGACAGAAGCTCACTGAGGTGTCAGGTTACATAAAAGTCTACAGAGAGGGGAGGGGCCTCTGTGAGTCACAGCCACAGTCTCCACCCACCAGCAAAGAGAAGATTACAAATTCATAGACAGTGTCACGGGTGCTCCTGCGATCCATGTCGCGGATCGCGGGTACACCCGTGCTCTGCTGCCTGCTGGTGCCCGTCACCCTGCCCTCACTTACCTCTCCTGGCTCCTGTCTGTGCTCCGGCTCCCGGCATGTAGGCCGTACGCCTCCTTGCCTGCAGTCGCGCTCTCTCGCTACTAGGGGGCGTGCGCGCAGACTTTTCAAGCCTTAAAGGGCCAGCGTCCTCCTGATTGGCTTCTGCTAATCCGGCTCGCCCTTATAATCCGGAACCCCCTTCACTCCCAGCTGGATCTTCCCTCCTAGGATCTCCTATGGTTTCCATGCCAGGCTTCCCTAAGCCCATCAGTGTTTCCAGATGCTTTCCTGTGTTCCTGTGTGTCTCTAGCATTCCCATACTCTCCTGGTGTGTCCTGTCTTCCAGCGTTTAAAGACGCCTCCGTGTCTCCTGTCTCCAGCATTCCCATATGCTCCTTGTGTTCCTGTCTCCAGCGTTACCAGTGTTCCTCCGTGTTCCTGTCTCCAGTGTTACCAGGGTACCTCCGTGTGCTCCTGCCATCCTGTGTCAAGTCTTCAGTTTGTCTTCGTGCTTCCTGCTGTGCCTCCCAGGGTTCCAGTCCAGTGGTGTCTCCAGTCCGTGCCAGTGTTACCAGTGTTCCTCTGTATTGCTGCTGTCATCCCAGGCTTGGACTGTTTCCTGCACATCCGTGTACCTTGGCTGCCACAACGGGTCACATACCATCCCCTGCGGTGGTCCAAAGGGTCCACTGGTCCACAGACTCCTCCCTCCGGACTCTTCCCATAGAGACTTCTAGTCTTCTGTGTGACCCGTTACAGACAGAGACTGCAAAGAAGAACTGCTAAAAAAGTTACATAATGGCAGGAAATAAGGTTATTTCGCATATTTGCACAAACAGATTTTTCCACAAATTGTTGAAAGTTGAGGTACGTTTTAATATTAAAAGATGAAACAATAATATCATGTATCATCATCAAAGCATTGTTAGGCCCTGCTGTAATATCTACTGTGACATCTGTTCCAATTGGAAGGTTCAGAAATGAAGTCCAATCACTTGAGTGGTGCTCTAATTTTGGAAGAAGAGGAAGGAGAAAGGCTCCCTTCTGGGAGTGGCAGATACTAAAGGCAGTCTCAGGTTTCGTACAAAATAGGTTCTTTAGGTTTGTACTTAAGTTGAATTTGTATGTAAATCAGAACCGCTATAATTTATAACTGTAACTCCAGAAAAAAATTATTGTTCCTGTGACAATTGGATTCTCAAAATTTTGTGCCATCGAAGGAACAAGAATTATCAATAAAACTTCATTACAGACACCTTACAGCATCCAGAAATCTTCCAGAGAGGTCACAGTGGGAAGTGGAGTCCTTGGGGTCGTACCTTCTATACTCCTTCAATGTCTGTATCAAGAAGTTACTGTACGTGCCTACTGAAGCATAAAATGTTGATTTGGTTATGTGCTGGCACCTCTGGTGCCCCATGTGGAGCCAAGTCAGCTGTGGATTTGTTGGGATATTTTGGTAGGTCGGTGGGAATTGGGTTTCAATTGATGGATTAGTAGAAATGAATTTATCATCTGCCCAACAATTTTTGCTCGCCTACAGGCACTATTCATGGAGCCTATTTACTAAGGGTCCGTGGCTGCTCTTTAGGCGAATTTTCCAATGTTTTCGGGGATTGCACGGCTGTGACAGGTATTTAACTGTGGATTGTGTCGCACGCAATCAGATTTTGGTGTAGCTGCGCTGGCTTTCATGCGACAGAAATCGGGGGGGGGGGGGCGTCGGACGATCCGACTGATTCGGACTGAGCGCGGGACTTAACTTTCAAATTGTGTCACAAGACCATGCGCTTACATGCACCAGGAAGAAGAAGGTGAACTCAGCCGGACCTGAGCGGGGAAGCGGCACATGCCGGATATCGGGCGCACGATCTTAGTGAATCGCGGCACAGTGCACTTTGGGTGAACTCCTCCGGACGGGTAAGTAAATGTGCCCCATTATACTGTTGAGAGTAAGAAGTTTTAGCTGTCTTTTAGCTTCTCCTACTGCTCCATGGCTGGAACATAAAAAGAATATTATAGAAAATTGTGAAGTCCATTTTACTCATTATTATCACTTTCATGGTAACCTCTGATCCGGTTCTAGAAAACCTGATTCAGATCTTGGTAAAAGTTTGCACTGTTAGTTACATCTCGCAGTATTTTTATCATCGCTTGTTATCTTGGAGACTGCATAGACTGTGATGAAAGTAAGAAAACTCTGGAAACTCTAAGGGCAAGAGAAGCGAGCAAAGGAAAGCTCAAGACAAAGGGCAAGAAGACTAGATGTCATGGCCGATTCTGTCAGCCGTAATTTTTTAGATGAAAAGTTTTTCAACTTGTTTGTGAAAAAACAAATTAAGAAGGCAAAGGAAGCCCCTCCGCTGTTACCACTGGATCACATCTAATAATAACAACTTTTATTTCTTCTGTTTGGCCAATTATTAACTAGTATTTAATGGTTTCCCCTTTTTCGTTTTTTGTTTTTTTGCTCCCAATGATTTAACAATCCATAACTTTTTTATTTTTCAGTCTACAGGGCTTTATTAACCTTTGTCTTCTGCGTAACCAAGTGCACTTTCCTAAGGACAGTATTTCATTTTCCATGCCTTGAACTGGGAAGCGGGAAAAAAAATTCCAAATGCAGTGAACTTTTTTTCTCCATTTTCTTGGGGGCTCTATTCTTTTACGTCTTTACTCCTACATTTTTTAGTAGGTGTGCTTATGGGGATACTAAATTTATATACCGCATATACTCGTGTATAAGCCGAGTTTTTCAGCACAAAAAATGTGCAGAAAAACGTCCCCTCGGCTTATACACAAGTCAATACACAAATGTCAATGCACAAATAATAAACTTATATACTCACCCTCCGGTGGCCCCGATGCGAAGCGCTGCTCCCCCGAGGTTAGCGCGGCTCGTCTTCTGGCTCCCGCGCCTATCTTTTTCTTCTGTAACATCATGCAGGGTGCCGTCATGTTTTTCTCCCGGGCGGCGCATAGTATGACGTCAGCAGCGGCACGTCATACTATGCGCCTGCCAGCCAGGAGAGGACAATGTTGGCACCCAACACAATGTTACAGAAGAAAGAAGACGTTGCGGGAGCCAGAAGACGAGCCGCGCGGACATCGACGGAGCAGAGCTACGCATCGGGGCCACCGGACGGTGAGTATATACGTTTTTTTATTTTTTTTTATGCTGAGCTGGCTCGAATTACCATCCGTGGCCATGGCGCCATCAGTCGGTAGCTCTAGGCACAGCAGCAGTGCCGTCGCTAAGCGACAGCAGGCGGTGCTCAAACTGCTGAGCCTAGGCGATAAAAGGCACACCGCCCAAGAGCTATTACAGGGCATTCCACATCAAACTTGTTAACTTTGTCGCCACCCTGCTGTGTAATCCCCAAAATATACTGGCAAACTTTTATCATTTACCGATATTATTTCAGCGCTTCTTGCGCATCTGTTTACATTCCCCTCACCCGCCATATCCCAAACTTATAAGAACGCTACTACACTTGATCTTATACAAAAGGTTCTTAGAAGTGCTGTTTGGGGAGTAGCCTAGAGACAGGGGCTTGGATTGGCGTTTCCATCCTTTTCTGAGGTTCCCAGGTGTTTGGCCAAGCTTCCCTGTGCAGACCCTTGGTCCCTTTGAGCATCGGGAAAAGTTTGTCTCGAATAACGAGTACCCGAGCATTTTAGTGCTCGCTCATCTCTACATGCAGCACATTCTATAGCCAGAAAAGTTGAAGAGCTGTTTGTTGCTGCCCCACTGATCTAGTTTTAATGGACTAGTCTAAGGGGTCTTTCACTTTGGGGTTGTTTTTCATGACTGTGGTTCTGCCATTTCCATGGATGCTTCACAAAGCCATTGCTTTCTACTGGTGTTTTCGCATTGGCTTGTATTTTCACTGATCCGTTGTCCATGGAAAAAATTATGAAACATGTCCTAATTTTTTCACTTTTGTGGATCCAGCAAGGCAATTGAAGTCTATGGGTCCGCCAAAAAAATGATTAAACATAATTTTTTTTACTGATAAGGCCGAAAAACCAGGTGTGATTTTTTTTTAAAGCAATGTTAAACCTTCATTTTTTTTTGCGGACATGGAGACAAAATGGAGACAAAACAAAATGTATGCGCAACTAGCCTTACTGGACGGTGCACCATGATTATACCTTGGAGTTTATTCTTTTGCGCATAGTGTCCTATCCAGAAGATTAGTGACACTAAATATCACGTTTTTATATATGTATTATTAAAAGTTACATTTTAACGTTTATGCACTCACTTTCCCCCTTGAGCTTGTTTTTTTGTGTACCAAGCTGTATTTTTTAAGGGCACCATTTAATATTCTATGCAATGTACTCAGAACCTGAAAAAAACATTCCAAATCTTTTACGGCTTTCACTATACAATCTAAATTACACACCCCTTTACTCTTTAGGTTAATTCAATCATGGAGAATGCAAATTTATACAGTTGCAATTTAATGGGGCAGATTTACTTACCCGGTCCATTCGCGATCCAGCGGCGCGTTCTCTGCGGTGGATTCGGGTCCGGCCGGGATTCATTAAGGTAGTTCCTCCGACGTCCACCAGATGGCGCTGCTGCGCTGAAGAGCATCGGAACGCACTCAAGTTCACCGTCCTATTCCTAGTGAAGGTAAGTGCAAGCTCCGCGACACTTTTCTTTTTTTAAATGCGGCGGTTTTTCCGAATCCGTAAATCATTCGTTCGGCCACGCCCCCCAATTTCCGTTGCGTGTATGCCAGCGCCGATGCGCCACAATCCGATCGCGTGCGCCAAAATCCCGGGGCAATTCAGGGGAAATCGGCGCAAATCGGAAATATTCGGGTAACACGTCGGGAAAACGCGAATTGGGCCCTTAGTAAATGACCCCCAATGTCTTTCCATTTTAGGAATTGTAGGAGCTTTTTGACACTTTTTTGAACTTTTTTGAGTGTCATCGTGCCAAAAGAGTGATTTAGAATCTTGAATTTTCAGTACAGGGTTCGCTTGTGTAATTTGATAGCTCAGATATTTTTGGATATGGGGATACCTAATTTTATTTACTGTTCTAGTAAAAGTGGGTGAACTAACACTAGCCAAAATTCTTGAATTGGGAGCCAAAAAAGGGTAAGTTATGTTCATGTATATCTTTGTTACCTCTTTCTTAGCTCCCTAGGGGCTCAGTTAAAGGGATTGGCCATCCTATGTTTTTTTGTCATGTGCGTGGAGGGCACAATATTAGGTCATTTACATCTATCAAATTAGTGTATATTGGTAAATTATCTAATATCCTACCCCGTACATTTACACACGCACTACAAATAACATGAGGTAAGGTGGCCAACCCCTTTAACCTTTTTAAATCCAATTCACTGTGTTGAATGACAGTGTTATATTTTTTCCCGGAAAGTTTCATCAATGTTAATAGGACTGACCTTGAATTCTAAACAGACAATTAAGGGTAATTTGGGGGAATTATCAATGCTTCATACAATATGTAAATTCATATTCTTCGCTCCACAATATGAAGTCTTCATCTTTTCGAGATACCGTCCGGCAGCTGAATACGTTTCCCCCTCATAATTACCGATTCTTAATTAAACCAAGTACAAGGACAATAATGTATCTGCCCCCGAATAACTTTTTATCTACGATGGAAACTTGGTTTAACGAATGAATAGAAAACGTCGAGGGTAAATCAGGAAACGTAATGAAATCCTTTGCCAAATGACTAACCCAACTTCTTCAATATATTATCCGTGCTTCAAAGCCTCCGGAGGAGCCCAGAATTTATTATAGATAATACCTGTATAAATAATAGACCGACCTCATGTAAAACTTACGCTCGTTGACAAAATGTTCTCTAATGACCGGCCAAACGGCTTCGATATTTGTACATTCTCCTCTATAAATCTATTCACGGGAGTCTAGATAGAACATTCTAGAAGTTACTGGAGTTCTCAATTATAGATAAAAAGTTACTATATTTTATTGATGATTTAATTTTATTCTAGCGTGCAGTGTATTTGTAAAGTAAGCAAAAAAGCTAATTTAATCATTTTATGATTTTAAGGGTACACATCAGAAAAAGTTTGAAGGACGGACTTTCATGCGACAGAAATCGGTGGGCGGGCCGGCAGACGATCCGACTTTTTCAAACAATTTGTGTCGCAAGATCAAGCACTGACATGCACCAGGAAGAAGAAGGTGAACTCTGGCGGACCTGATCGGGGAAGCGACACATCGGAAATCGGTCGCACAATCTTCTTGAATCGTGGCAGAGTGCATTCCAGTCGGACAATGCACTTTCAGGGCCCCACTTTGTTCAAACATGGACCACACTGTCTAAGGAGCTGCAGACACCTTGTAGGTCCGGATTTTGAGGACCAGTGCTCATTGCTCACTATAGTTTTGTACTTGACTCTCTATGTTTATTCTGACAATCTGTTTTCTGGTATCTTTGACTCTTTTTGCTTGTATTTCTGACTATCCGCTTGCCTAGCGATTTTGTACAGCATTGTCCTCCTGGTTCTGACCCATATTTGGGGACTATCCCTCTGTGTTTGTTTCATCTTGTCTTTGTCTCTGTGTGCGAACTCTGGTGCAGAAAGGGAAAGTCAAACAGTTGTCTACCTACCACCTAGGGTTGTTAGGGCAATTAGGAAAGTGGGAAGGAATTTAGTCTCAGGGCCTGTCATTGATGTAGACTTGATTTCCTGTTGGTAAAACATAACTAATATCATGCCGGCTCTAGGAATAGACAGGCAAACATTACTAACCACATGTCGGTAGATTTTCTACCCAAGATAGATAGGAGAAGGATAAATAGATAGATATGAGAGGGGGCGATAGATATGATTAATTAATAGATAGATATAGATAGATAGATATGACTGTATATGACTGTGATGAATCCACCACTCTCAAGTTACTTGATGGGTTGCAGCTTTTCTAGAGAGCCTCGAATTTAGTTCCCAAAGCCACACGTATGCAAGATGTTGGGGGTCATTTACTAAGGGCCCAGATCGTTTTTATTTTGTCGGGTTTCCCGAATTTTTCCGATTTGCGCCGAATTGCCCTGTGTTTTTGGCGCATGCGATCGGATTGTGGTGCTTCGGTGCCGGCATGCATGCGACGGAAATCGGGGGGCGTGGCCGTCGGAAAACCCGTCGGATTCTGAAAAATCACGGTATTTAAAAAATGAACGTTTTGCTTGACACGCACTTACCTGCACCAAGAAAAAGAAGCCTTAGTGAATGCGGGCAGACCCGAATCAACGTCGGAGAACCCGCCGCTGGATCACGACTGGACCGGGTAAGTAAATCTGCCCCGTTGACTTTACTACATAAGTCCCTACAAAGGATGAGTTTATTGCTGGCTATAACGAAATGTGAATTTAATTAAAAGAGTTAAAGAGGGCAGAAAAAATCTTCTTATGGCTATATTTCATAATTTTACCACAACGAGTATAATTGAAGGTCCTTAAATGGGTTGTCTGGGGGTTTAAAAACATGGCTGATTTTTTCTAAAAACAGCTCCACTCCGGACTTTGGTTTGTGTCGGTACAGTAGCTGTAATTAATGGAGCTCAGTTGTAATTCCAACCACTACCCATGGTCAGGAGCGGAGCTGACCCCTTTAAGGACCTTTAAATACAGGAATCATCAAGCCGTTTGTATTGTTGCTTCCCCCTCTTCTCCTGGCTTACACCTGCGCTCTCTATGTCTGCACCTTAGACAAAACAGTAGCACAAAGAAAGCTATGAATTATTTCTATGTCTTTTTCTAAGCTGATGTGATGAATGAAGGACGTCTCTACTCTTGCCCTTGGCGATGCTTTATTCACAGGTTTCATGTCTCTGGGGCCGGCGTGTGCCAGAATCCCAGATTAAAAGAGGCGGCTGCATTATTACAGCAGATGCAGAGTATGTAGATGTGTATCCGAGCGGATCAATCAGGACCCAGACTGTCACCGGGTATTCAGACTTTTATACTGTTTTATTAGCATCTGTGTTGGTTACAATGTTATATGTCTATGCGAGCGAGCGAGCCAAGAGCGAGAGAGCGAGCGACATGAGCACGAGAGAGAGAGAGCGAGAATGAGCAGAGGCGAAGCGAGAGAGCGAGCGAAGCAGGCAGAGGCGAGCGAGCGAGCGAGCGAGAGCCGAGCAGAGCGAGCGAGCGCAGAGCGAGCGAGGCGAGCGAGAGAGCGAAGCCGAAGAGCGAGCGAGCGAGGAGCGCAGAGCGAGGAGCGAAGCGAGCGAGCGAGGAGGCGCCGAGCGAGCGAGCGAGCGAGCGAGCGAGCGAGGGCGAGCGCAGAGCGCGAGCGAGCGTAGCTAGCTAGATAAATGATGATATATAGTGAAGTATCTATAGTATCTATATAGATCTATCTAGATAAGAAGAGCGATAGGTTCATAAGTAGAGATCGAGTAGAGAGAATATAGATAGAGTCGAAATGAATAGATATCAGTATCAGAGAGCGAATAGATAGTATAGATATAAGATCTATCTTATCAGAGAGATATCAGAATATATCTAGACATACGATATAGCTAGCATATCGCATCTAATAATCTATATATCTATATCAGTATATATCGTCTATCTATCTACATATCATATCATCGCATATCTATATATCGTATCGTCATATCTATCACTATATACATATATAAGCTATATACATATCTATATATCTCTATCTCATATCTACTTCTCATATCTACTACTATCTCACTATCGTATTATATCTATCTACTCTCATTATCTATCTATCTATCTATCTATCTATCTATATCATCTATCTCATATCTATCTATCTATCTCTATATCTATATCTATCTATCTATCTATCTATCTATCTATCTATCTATCTATCCATCCATCTATCTATCTACCATCTCATCTATCGATCAATCTATCTTTCTATCTATCTGTCATCTCATATATCTTCTGTATTTCTATATACAGGTCCAAATGTATCACTTGTTTTTTTGTTACTTTTGGGCCACATGTATCACTGGTTTTTTTCTGTTGTTTTTTTTGCGCCTTTTCAGTCAGGCGCAACCGTTTTTGCGCCATTTTTTCCGACTAAACGCCAAACTAGCCACGCAGCACAAAATAACCAGCTTTCCCTCATCTATCTTACCAATCAGATGTTTTGCTGCGCCTAATGATATTCATCACTTGCAACGTTTTCATTTAGGCACAAAAACGGGCGCCAAAAACACTCCAGCCGAAGGTGGCGTTATCTGAGAAGAAAGCACTGAGCCCCTTTGCAGAACAGCTCATTTCTAGCAGCAGAGCTCAGCCAGATACTGCAGACACTAGAACATTAAAGGGGTTGTCCGAGTTTTAAAAAAAAACTATATGTGGCGGGAGCAGGCTGACTAAAACAATAAAGCTGTACTTACCTCAGGTGCCCTCCCCGTATCCAGCGCTGCTTGTCGCTCCGGTCCGGGTGCCATGTAAACAAACATGGCCGCCGGAGCAGCGCTGGTCTCAGTTCCGGCCGGACCCGACAACCTTCCGGCCCCATACACAATGCTGTGTATAGGGACGGATAGCGTACCCGGTCACGGGCGGCCGGAAGCTGAGACCAGGGCACCGGAGGTAAGTACATCTTTATTATTTTAGACAGCCTGTCCCGGCCACATATATATATTTTTTTTTTTAAACTCGGACAACCCCTTTAATAGACACACTACATACACTGCAGACACTAGTACAGATAATAGACACACTACATACACTGCAGACACTAGTACAGATAATAGACACACTACATACACTGCAGACACTAGTACAGATAATAGACACACTACATACACTGCAGACAGGAGCTTCAGACTCTATTTACAGTTCATCACCTTCTATTTACATTACTATTACTATTGTTGCAATAGTACAGACAAGTGTCCCCATGTATTCTGCACAGTATCACAGTGTGTCGCTGGGGGGATACTGGCAGAATTACAGGGGTGCAGCAGGAGACCTGCACTGGGGGATCCCCTCCAGGACAAGCCACTGCTGAGGAGGTCACTGGGTGCAGGGTGTCACACACCTGGGTGCTGCTGTGAGTGTTATCTTAATCTGGGCTGCGGGAGAAGCAGAGAGGAGCTTGTAGCAGGATCACATGTAAGTGCCTGAATCTAAACATTGCGCCTTAACTGTGCCAAACGCCTAAACGTGTTAAGTAAAGTGATTAACGTCGGAGGAACTACCTTATGGAATCGCCGGAAGACCCAAATCCTCCACACAGAATGCCGCTGGATCGCGAATGGACAGGGAAGTAAATCTGCCCATTTTGTTCTCATTTATTATGCATTAAGACCAAATATGTCCACTTTGGTCTTGTCTTTTGAAAGGATGTCGCTTCAGAAGTTTTGTGGTTTGTTCACATATTACAACTTCCTCATGGTGACTCTTCCACAGAAGCCATATAGAAGTCCTCCTCCTGGTTGTTGCATTGAATTGGATAATGAGTAATTGAAATCCATAACCAAATCTGAGCTAAGGTAAGTATGGACACATAGATAATATCTGGTGTCAAATGTTTTGCTTCCCAGATGACTCCATTTGAAGCTGACTTCTGCTAACCACTTGGGGTCTTTTATTATGTCAGAGCTTAGTCCCATTGAGTAGTCATGTTGTTGTCCAGTGCGTAATTCTAATGAGGGTATATTCAGGGTTGTCTGACCCAACGGGATATCGGAAAGAGAAAGCGGGTGGGTCCCTGCTTGGCACGTAATAAGGGGTCTCCAAAGATAATTAGAAGACCAACCCCGTTGGAGGTAAAATCCCTGGATTCTGGAAGAAAAAGATTCCCACGTATTTCTTATTTGGAGATGCACAGGTCCACTACAGATGGGCATTACCTTTGGTGGATCCCCAGTCAGACACCAGGTTTACTCAAGCCAGGGAAGTATTGGGAAGTACCTGATACTGGTATATTTATACCTCCTCCAGGCTAGGTACCAAGTGAGCTCAAAGCACATTATAGTGTTACATGTCCAAACTGCTCAACTCTGATTGGTCATCCCTAGTCATGTCATGAGAGGAAGAAGCATCGGAAACCAGCCACATCCTGCCCGAGCCATTCCAAGCTCAGCCGAGCCCAACAATTCCAACAAAATGGGGGGAAAGGTTAAAAAGGGACTGTGAGATATTGTTTAGAGTTGAGCTAATAATCCAAGATCCGATTTGTAGTAGCGTTGCTGAACTTTTCAAGACATTTGGTTCGGGTCCGAATGAATCAGTCCAAAAGATTTTACTACACGTTACCGAATCTACAAACCAACAATAGATTCCATCTCCCTAGATTTGTTACTTTATTTCATGTGTGAGGCAATGATTTTGTATCTTACCTGCAGAAATATAACTGCTTCTACGGAAAGTTTCATTAATTCATCCGGCAGAAGTAATCCTCGAGGGCAGAGACCTACAACATAGTAAGAAAAACACAACATGTTTCCTCCTGCAGCGCCATGACCCTGGTGCCCTGTATGTAAGGCGGAGGCTGTGGACATCTACCTGCAGTCTTTTTTTAGCTGTCGATATCGCTTTTCCCATAGTAGGAAACTTCCTTAATACATGGACTTTGAGTAATTGAGAACTTTGAGAAATTTCCCATACCGGGGAATTGTGGAACATCGGGGCATCGCCGGAAACAGAATTTCTACCTTAATCTGATACTGTTGTGGAATAAATTTGTATTAATAGACATTTCTGAATGTTCTTTGTCCTGAAGTCCGAAGTTTTCTAGGAAATGTAGTAGAGAAATAAAGTTAATTCCTAGGATCAATAGAGAGTCCAACTTCCCAGGGGTCTTTTATCTTATAGCAAATCCATCATAGCTGGTTCCTCAGGAGTAAACAGGTGGTTTTTATAAGTGTCACGGATGCACCAGCGAGCCTTGTTGCAGATGCGGGCACACCGTGTCCCCTGGCATCGCGCTGCGCTCCCCAGCTCAGACTCTACCTCTCCAGAGCCTGCTTCCCGATTAGGCCGCATCCTCGTCTAACTTCGAGCCGCTGCGCACTCCCGTTTCTAGGGGTGCGCGACTCTCTCCCAGCCTTACGGGCCAGCGTTCTCCTTATTGGCGCTGGCTCAACCCTTATAATCCGGCACCTCTTTCCTTCCTTGCCGGATCTTCGGCATTCTAATGGAACTTCCAAGTTTCCACACCTCGCTTCCCACAGCGGTTCCTGTTGAGTGTGCCCGTTCTGCGTTTCAAGTGCTCCTGCTTCCAGTTTTTCAGCGCCTCGTGTTTCCTGCTCCAGATTCCTAGACGCCTACTGTTTCCTGTCTCCAGCGTTCCCATACGCTCCTGTGGCTCCCGTGTTTCCAGTGTTCCCAGAGCCTCCAAGCCACCTCCAAGGACCTCTCCGTTCCTGCCCACCTGTGTCCTGACAAGACTTGCCTGCTTGTCTGCCATGAGTTCATACTCATCCTTCCAAGCCGCCTCTTGCTGTCTCCCAGGTTCGGACTGTGTCCTACACCCCTGTCATCCCTGGCTGTTTGACCGGTACAGTTAGGATGAAATTCGTGATGATGGTCCTATTTAAAAAAATTAAAAGTTCTTTCTAGTAGGTAGAGGATATGAGATAGCGCAAAGATAATTATATATATGGGATAGATATTAAGCTAGATTTATAGATAAGGTCGGAATGGAGTGTTTTTGCTCAATTATTTGTGCCTTTTAGCCGCAAAAATCTGTTAAATTGGGTGCAAACATCTGGAAGCAGGGAAATACAAAGAAAATTAGGCGCAAACCAGGAAACTGCTACACGACGAACAGTAATGCGCTGCTGGAAAAAAGGCACAAAAAAAAACTCATAAAAAGGCTGCTGCCTCCTAATATTCCCAGGTGCGTCATCGCAATGTATGGTTTTGCCGTGCTGAGACTCTATGCAAGTCTCACAGGCACAGCTGTAAGTAGTGCGCATGTGCAGGGCAGGAAGCTCCACACTGGCCCACGGCATGCCTTGACCAGTGCAGCCTGATTATATTAGGGCCAGATGTAACACTTTTTTGCACTTAAGTTAGTTGCTGCGCCTATATTCTGTCGCACTGTTGCACCAAAATTATCACAGCCTACAACCATCGTGATGAGGTGAGTTCTGCCTCTTATTAATCACTTTACTTTGCGCAGTTTAGGCGCAGTGTTAGATCCGGGCTCTACATGAGATCCTGCTACAAGCTCCTCTCTGTTTCTCTCCCCGCTTCCAGCTTGAAAAAACACTCCAGCAGCACCAGGTGAGTGACACACTGCACCCAGTTACATCCTCAGCAGTGGTTCTCCGGAGGGATCCCCCAGTGCTGGTCTCCTGCTGCACCCCTGTATGTAATTCTGCAAGTATCTCCCTCAGACACCCAGTGTGATCATCCTGCAACACGGGGGACACTTCTATACTATCTGCAAAATCCTACAAACTTCTCTCTGCTCTGAGCTGAGGCTTCTGCAGATTGTTTAGTAAATAGAAGGTCATGATCTGAAATAGAGTCTGTAATGTCTGTATTAGGGTTCATTCCCATGGCCGTCTGCGGGATGTACATGCGGCTGCTACCGACCATGTGAAGTATCGATGTTGTTTGTATTATCTGTACTAGATCTGTAGTGCTGCATTATCTGTACTAGTGTCTGTAGTGTCTGTATTATCTGTACTAGTGTCTATATTATGTGTACTAGTGTCTGTAGTGTCTGTATATTCTGTACTAGTGTCTGCTGAGCTCTGCTGCTGGGGATGAGCTGTTCTGCACAAGAGCTCAGTGTTACTCTTCGGACTGGAGTGTTTTTCCGCCGAATGAAAAGTCGCAAGTCATGGAATATAGTGGGCGCAGCAAAACATCTGGATTGGTAGGATAAATGAGGGAAAGACTGGTTATTTTTGCTGCGCGGCTAGTGTTTTGTGTAGTTGGAAAATGGTTACAAAAACATGGGGACAGTATGAAAAGGCGCAAAAACAACAGAAAAAAACAAGTGATACATATGGCCTAGTATCTGATAGATAATAGATATGAGATAGATAGATGAGATAGATAGATATGAGATAGTAGATAGATATGAGATAAGATAGATATGAGATAGATGAAGATAGATAGATAGATAGTTAGATAGATAGATAGATAGGGATTAGATGATAGATATAAGATGATGATATGAGATAGATAGTATGAGATAGTAGATAGATATGAGTGATAGATATGAGATAGATAATAGATAGATAGATAGATAGGAGATAGATAGAAATAGATAGATAATAGATATAGATAGATAGAAGAGAGATAGATAGATAGATAGATGATAGATAGGAGAGATAGATTAATGATAGGAGATAGAAGATGTTGACCGACATTACTTCCTCATTGGCATCTATTCTTACCGTACGGATGCATTTCTCTCGCCTATTCGTCACCGCTCTGAGCAAGACAAGACAACGCGCGATGCCTAAAATCTCCTGCGTCTCTTCTATCAGTCGACACGCTTGAATGGCAAACAAGGAAAAAAAAGCAATTACTCCTGTAATTCTTCATCTTTATACTATATGAAACTAAAAGACCAATAGAGGAGAGGACAATAGCGGCTGCGCTACATCCTGACTCCTGGAGGAGAACAAACCTGCAGCCTTCCTCACATTCATTAATATTGCTGCTCATTCCTTGTCAGAATACAGTTGTTATCCAATATCTAATACATTTAGAAGTTATGTTTTTAATGTTTTAAACTGGACATTAACAAAATGGCGTAATGATAATCCACCAAACAGGCAACCTGGAAGGAGAGGATATCAGAGGGATTTTCAGATGTCCGACACAGAATTTTACTTATTATGTATCCACGTGTGCGTGTAGGGCGCAGACTCAGCCTATGGCATTATATTTAAATTATCTTACTTATAAGTTAATCATGTCATTATGTCACTGTATCTGTACCGTATCCGTATAAAATATCATGGGCTGGCAGATGATGGGTGGCACTATTGAATGCACTTCCACTGTGTCTGGTGTCCTGGATAGTGAACTTATTTTAATGTTTCCATAGATTCCATCGGACACACTGAAAGGAAATACTGTAGAAAATAGGATATGCTTTATAATTTTTTTACTTCTTGCTCACGGTACGGTGGACAATACGGCCATTGTAGATGGCCAAAGGCTAGAAGATCAGAACAAAGCAGTTAGCTGTACCTCCTCATCCCCCAGGGGTTTTCAGACGTAGAGCAGACCACTTAGATGAGACAAACCACGACCAGACCCCCTTCACAACACAGGCCAGCTTTAGTCTAGACCCAATAAACTAATAAGACCCCCAGGGTTGGGTCCAGGTATCCGTAGGCCCCTGGGCGACAGAGCCTCGTAGGCCCCTTGGAGGATTCACATGGTAACATTAAATATTAGAAACTAAAACGTCTCATATTCCCTGAAATATCACTAGTTTATCATATCAAATAGCCCCCTCATGGTTATTTTATATATAGCCCCCTCACCTCTCTGGGTTCGTATGTACAGTTTATGAGGGCCCCCTCAGCAGCCCTGGCCCCGGCACTTGCCTGAGTATACCTAGTGCTTGTGCCGGCCTGCCCAGACCTCATACCAAATATAGATACCCCATTAGACCCCTTTAACTCTCACACAATCACAGCCTAATACTCCTAAAATCATATAGATCCATTAAACAATACACCTATTGAGTGAATCTAGCAGAAATTCTGTGAAATGCTTTCCATTACTACAGCAAAGTCCATAAATATGAACTTGTCTTATATGACCACATGTTATATCCTTGCATTGGGCGTTTTCTATGAATATGGATAACTTGAAGACTAGGACACGATGCTATACACAGCCTTGAGGGTTTAGAGAAGTCTTGTATGGATCCTCATCACTTTGCCTTGGGCATAATGTGCCATAATATTAATACAAGGATAATAATAGTAATGCTAAAGGTCAGCGTTCTCCTTCCTGAATAGTCACAGCGTCAGCAAATCTTATTAAACATCATTTTCATAAACAAAACTCTCATACAGGTCGTCATATCATCACCATATTCATCATCATTATCCCTAATTATCCCCATTATCATCAATATAGTCGTTTATTTCAGCTTGATATCGTATGAAACAATTGGTAAGATTATAATAAACTGGGAACTTCTCTATGTGTGAA
Organism: Engystomops pustulosus; assembly: GCA_019512145.1. Lineage (NCBI taxonomy): Eukaryota > Metazoa > Chordata > Amphibia > Anura > Leptodactylidae > Engystomops > Engystomops pustulosus. Next base: position 66,658 of record WNYA01000377.1, read on the forward strand.
CAGGCTATATAGGGGGAGGTTTATAGAAGCGTTTGAGGGTCAAACTGTTCTAACCAATCAGAACTACGCTTTCATCTTAAAACGGCTGTGGCGAAAATGAAAGCTGAGCTCTGATGGCTACCATGGGCAACTAGAACAGTTCTGCTTCAGAACTTCTGATAAATCTCTATGACACGATATTCTCGCGCTACTTTATGATATAGGCATGTTTATTAAAAAGAGTAGTGTCCCGAAGTTTGTAGTCCCAGATTAAAATGAATGCTTATTTATTTCAGAAGTTGGCAGAACTATGAGGAGACATGACTTACTGCCGTCCTTTACTCTAAAGAATTGGATGAAAATAAAAAAAACTTGTTATAGACAATGTCTTAGCTGTGGGAAGTAGTACTAAAAGGTATCCTAGACATGGCAGAATAGACTTTCTTATGCTTCCATCTGCCCCTCAATATGAAAATTCGTACTGGAGAAACACAGGGAGGAAACATGCAGTAACCTACGTTATTTCATCCTTGTTCCTTCCGTTAGGAAAGTGTAATGCACAGCGGAGGGCCAGTAAAGGCTATAGGGGGATACAAAGTATGCATCCACCCCCCCGGCTCCGGTATGCTCGTACACTGCATACAAGGACAAGTGACATCACGGGGGGTAAATACTTGAATCACTGGCCACATGTTACTCTCCTCCGTTTTCCTGGGGAGAACACCTATTACTGTAGAGCCTTACTTTTAGCGCTATTAGCCCCCAGTTGTAAGGGACCACCAATGGAAGTCGGTGGTGGTCCTGAATGTGTAAGAGGGTATTTATGCACGTAACACACAAGAGACTTGGACCTGTCCCAAGGGACAGGGGAGCACACGGGACATGTATAACTATTGAACGCAATGGCCAAAAATAGTAAAAATTAAAACTTCAAGACTTATTAAGATTACACAAAAAATAGCAGGACAACGTGTGCCAGACCATAAGCAAAAGTGTGTCATCCCGGTACCTGAAAACGGCCTCTCTTGTTAGCATGTGCCACAAGGTCTGGTGAATCCCCTCTGATTGTAAATGGCTCCTGTTTGGTCCAAAGAGCGTGATCTTCACAGAGGAAAGCCAGCCCAGTTATTACCCTAAGTGAAATCTCAGACTTACAACACATATAACACATATACAACCTCTTAGCCATCCCAGATCATGGGGATGGCCGAGAATTTGAGTGGTTGACGCTATCCCAAGCGGACGAGGGTGGCATTCCTCTGATGCTGACTCTGAGATTGGCTACCACTAGGGGCATGGGTGCGAAGCATATGGGTGAAAAACGGGAAGAGGTCGGTGGCTTATATTTAAAAAAAATTTGTTCCTCTATACGCATCCAGATGTCAGAAGGTCTTCATGATCCCCACTGCCAGCCGACTGTTTACAGGGAAATTTGTTTGATTGTGACCCTGAATTATAAAACAAATGAGCCTCAGATGTTATTTCGTGGGGCGACAGAATATAAGGGGAAACATAGCTGCATCCTTACTCCGCCCTGTGAATACCGCATTCCCTTACAGCGCCTCTGTTAGTGAAGTTTGTCATCCATGTAGGTCATAGAGCTAGTTACCCATTAATGGGGGGCCATCTGGAGGGAATATTAGCACAACTGTTTTACTGCAGTCCTGCTACTTCCTCCCTCGCTGACTCTGAGTTTCCTCTGAAAAGGTGTTGCAATTTTCCAGGCAAAGTGTACAGACTCCCCTTGTATTTCTCTTTGTGCTTGATGTAAGTGAAAGTCAGTAGTTCATGTAGGTCATAGAGATAAAAAGGTGTATCAAAAATGCGGCTACAAAGGAGATTGGTGGTTATGCGTGTGGTAGAGTCCTCCAAAATCAGAAACTGATCATGTAGAATATGTGTAATTCACTTTTGTCAGTATGAGTCCTATCAGGACGGGGCAAAAGGCAAAATATGAGAACAAACTGTAATTTCTGAGTCCTTTACTCCCTTTCCTTGCTGATTGAAAGCTGGCTTCCTAGGAAAAGAGTTAGACCATTTTCTCTATAGTGCATGCTGTAAGTCAAATGTAGTATCACATGTAGGTCATACAGATAATTGTGATCCATTGAATGTAGGGGGCAAGATGTTGGCAGTATATGAGACAACTGTAATAACGCAGTCCTTTACTTCCTCCATGTGATTGAAAGAATTGATCATGATTCCTATGGGAAAAAGTTAGGGCTTTTTTATGCCACCGCTGCCTCTGCATGCCGTCCCCTATAGTGTCAGGGTCAATTATTGCATGTTTTAGATGCTATCTAGCTTCATTCTGTCACTCTGTCATGGCCATGCTGTTGCCCATAATTTTGGCATAATGGTGCGATTAAGCAGCCTCAGAGGCATCCATGCATGCTGCCCCTGCTGTTTCCTGTCCATTTCCGTGGTGTTTCCATCCTTTTCTGAGGTTCCCAGGTGTTTGGCCAAGCTTCCCTGTGCAGAGCCTTGGTCCCCTTGAAAAATGCTCGAGTCTCCCATTGACTTCAATGGGGCTCGTTTGGCCAAGCTTCCCTGTGCAGAGCCTTGGTCCCCTTGAAAAATGCTCGAGTCTCCCATTGACTTCAATGGGGCTCGTTATTCGAGACGAGCACTCGAGCATCGGGAAAAGTTTGTCTCGAATAACGAGTACCCGAGCATTTTAGTGCTCGCTCATCTCTACATGCCACTAAAGTGGCACTATGTCTAAAGAAAAATAGTGGCAGTATAAAAATCTTCTGGATCCCAAAAAGACAAATGAAATAGATTACTCACAAAAGTTATCTGCAGAAAAGCCTCTCTGAATCGTGTGGAAATGAAACCAAGTAGATGGGTGACAGCAGCAGAGGATCCTACCAGCCTTGAATCCTGGGTAGGGTATGAATTTGGTTTGAATTATGTGAATTAATGAATACATGCCAATTTTGATGGTGGAGGTTGAATAAAGCATACCAAGTCTTCTGAATGAGACACTATGCGCAGAAGAATATAATACTTCAAGGTATAGTAATGGTGCACCGTCCAGTAAGGCCACTATACAGGTTAACAAGTCGTCTTACCGTGATTCGGACGTGAGTTGCATCAGCGGGCTGAAGACAGGGATTACAGAGTAGGGGGAGGGGGGAAAGCTCTCCCTAGTGGACCCACAAGACTCCCGCCCTAACAAGGGCAGTCCACAGCTGTCCCTGTTGGACTGAGACGTGTCCCCTACAAACGCCAAAATGATCCAAACGTCCCTGGCGCGTTTCGTGATGACTCCTCAGAGGGACTTAAAGTGTCTTAGTGCTAGATGCCGGCCCAATAATGTGAACTTCAGGCCTGATATCGGTTACTTGCACTACAGGCATGCAGGAAAGAGTGGATGAAATGCTGTCAGCAGATGACCCACTGCGGGTCACCGGTCGCAGTGGTGGACCTGGTGGCCTCCTATGTGCAGGCTGGCATAGTGAGCGCGCCAGACCGAGTTAACTTCGGCTTATTTAAACTGCAAGCCCCCGTCTGAACTCCCTAAATGTTTTTCCCACATATTCTAATCCGCAGTCACAGGTGGCCTTATAGATGACCCCGGAACTTTTACAATTAATGTAGTCCCTGATCTTATAGGTTTTGCCTGTGACATTGCTTGTAAATGTTTTACCGGTTTGTATGTGTGGGCAAGCAACACAACCTCCACACTTGAAACTGCCAAGGGGACGTATGTCCAGCCAAGTCCCTTGGGGTTTTGGAGGGACAATGTGGCTCTTCACCACCCTGTCCTTAATGGAGCGCGTTTTGCGAAATGTGTTGGAGGGTATGGGTCCCACAAGGTCCCTCAAGTCTTGGTCCATCATCAAGATGGGCCAGTGCTTTTCTATAATGGCTCGGGCTTCCCTTGAGCCATTGTCGAAGGTGGCTATCATGCGTAGTTTGGTGTCTACTTCTCTGTTGGTTTGTGTTTTGGAAGGGCCTTGTAGGAGGTCAGTACGGTTGGCCTTCAGGCTATTTTGATATGCCTCTCTAAGGACCTCATCCGGATAGCCCCTTTCGTGAAACCGGGCCCTGAGGTCCTGTGCTTGTGTCTGGAAATCATTCAAAAAGCTACAGTTCCTGCGGACTCGCAGGCATTGACCCTTGGGGATACCTCTCCGAAGTGGGTATGGATGGTGGCTCTCACATCTCAGTAACGAGTTGGTAGAGGTAGGTTTGCGATATATGGAAGAATGTAGCATTCCATCCTGTGAACGCGTAATGAGTACATTTAGAAAGGGGAGGGTAGTGGTGTGGCTTTCTGAGGTGAAGCGGAGCCCTATATGGTTGTGGTTAAGGGACTCTACAAAACTTTCAAACTCAGATACCTCACCTTTCCATAAGACGAATATATCGCCGATATATCGTAAAAATAAATCGACATGTTCGATCCCTATCGGTGGAGTGTCCCCAAATACCACTGTGGCCTCCCACCAGCCCAGGAGTAAATTCACGTATGAGGGAGCACAGGGGCTCCCCATAGCAGTACCCCTGAGCTGGTGGTAGATTTGGCCGTCAAAGAGAAATGCATTACTGGTGAGGGTAAACAACAACAGGTCCTGAGTCAGTATATTATGTGCCCGATATTGAGTGCCCCCAGTGGATAAAAAGAATCCCACCGCCTCCAGCCCCTTCGTGTGGGGGATGGAGGAATATAGGGCCTCAACGTCGATGCTACAGAGGAGAGTGTTGGGCTCAGTAATTAAACCCTCAATGTGTCGTAGGAGATCTGCTGTATCCCTGAGATAGGAGGGCAGGGAATAAACAAATGGATGAAGGACAGTATCAATGTAAACGCCCACATTTTGGCAAATCGAGTTGACCCCCGATACGATAGGCCTACCCTTTAGGGGTGTTACCCCTTTATGGACTTTTGGGAGACAATAAAAGGTCGGCATGACCGGTTTATCAATGTACATAAATCTATATTCATCATCGCTAATGAGTTTGTTAGCTCTAGCGTCCTCCAAGATGCCTCGAAGTTCTATTTGGTATCTTTTCACGGGGTTTGAATTAACGACCTCATATCCCATATGGTCATTGAGGAGATTCTTGCACATCCGTGCAAAATCACTCGTGTCCATTATTACAATGTTGCCCCCTTTATCTGAAGGTTTTATTGTAAGGGTGTTATCCTTTTCTAATGTACAGAGTACGTTGATCTCCTCTTTGGTACAATTGTGTTTGTGGAAGGTGGGCTGGACCCGCCTTAGATCAGAGCATACCAATTCCACAAACACGTCAATACATGAAATATCACCTTGGGGACCTGGGCGGGGCCTGTTGGTTTAAATAAGCGGAAGTTAACTCTGTCTGGCGCGCTCACTATGCCAGCCTGCACATAGGAGGTCACCAAGTCGACCACTGCGACCGGTGACCCGCAGTTTCTACTTAGGGACATCTGCTGACAGCATTTTGTCCATCTTTTCCTGCATGCCTTTAGTGCAATTAACCGATATCAAGCCTGGAGTTCACATAATTGGGCCAGTATCTAGCACTAAGACACTTTAAGTCCCTCTGAGGAGTCATCACGAAACGCGTCAGGGGCGTTTGGATCATTTTTGGCGTTTGTAGGGGGCACGTCTCAGTCCAACAGGGACAGCTGTGGACTGCCCTTGTTAGGGCGGGGGCCTTGGGGTCCACTAGGGAGAGTTTCCCCCCTCCCCCTATTCTGGAATCCCTGTCTTCAGCCCACTGATGCAACTCACGTCCGAATCACGGTAAGACGACTTAATAATCTGTATAGTAGCCTTACTGGACGGTGCACCATGATTATACCTTGGAGTTTATTCTTCACTCAGGGCAGCGCCCGCCCCGCCGTCCCACTGCCCGCTCACCGACTGTTTGTGCGACGTGCCCACTAGGTTGAATTCACATAACCATGTTATCCAGAGTTTAACCATCAGCGCATAGCGATTGTAGACTGCCAGATGTCAACTTCCAACCAGAACTGGTAGTCAGTGTCAGTCATCTTCCTCAAGTCTACATGAGGAAGTGGACAGTGGATGTCTGATATCTGTCAGGTGCGGAGTAACTTTGAGAGTCACACAGATGGTCGTGCGATGGCCGCCATCATCAGCCCTCACAATCGCCGCTGCTTGGCCTGTTGAAAAACTCTCTGATCAGCTGAATTAAGTCGGAGCTTTGCGCCCATCACACAGAGACGGGGAAGAAGATTCCTTGTTTATAGCCAAAGCACCCTCATGTCTGTTCCTCAGCGCATATCGGAGTAGTTGGAGGAGGATGGGAGGAAGAGGAGGAGCATGTCGCAAGACACAAGAGGGGAAGCATTGCTAAGACCTTCACTGTTTCAGCGTGTATGGGCATAAGAAGAGGAGTTGGAGGAGTTGGAGGAGGAGGAAATGGAACAGTCGGCCAGTGGAGGGAGTGATTCTTGCGCGTTGGGACTCGCGCTCTATGCAGATCCATGCTAGGCTGCCTATCCCGTGACCCTCGTGCGTTCAAGAATTTATTCCAGCACCGATTACTGGGTATTCACTCTCCTGTACCCCCGGTACAAAGCAAATCTTTCCACTCTCATCCCTGCAGAGGCAAGGAGTGTGGAATGCAGGATACCAGCATGCCCTGGTGCACAACTGTGAAACCGGAATTCTCCCTTCTGAACAGCGCTAGCGGGCAGAGTGCTATTCTGGCGGGACAGAGTAGCGAGGGAGATTCGGCGAGCAAGGGCAGCTTGTCCAGCACTGGCAAGGGTACTCCTTTAAACAAGGCTTTTGCCAGCTTTATGTCACCCCAGCCAGACCCTGTCAACCTGTCCCGCATCTCGGCAGAGTAGGGCTGATCTTTACAGAACAGATGGTGAGGGAGTACGTAGCTGACCATACCATCGTCCAAATGATCACACAGCTCCCTACAACTATGGGTTTCAAGCTGGGACATGTGGCACGAACTGGTCCGCTGTACGCCTTGGAGGTTCTTGCCTGCCCTGGCGCTTAACGTCTTGTCCGAGCGGGTTTTCAGTGCAGCTGGTGGGCATATCACCGATAAGCTACATCCTGTCGACTGACAGCCTGGACAGGCTGACGCTTATTAAATGAATACAGCCTCTGGATTTCTCATAATTTTCCAATCTCCACCAGGTGAAGGAAGCTCAACCGAATAATTTATGCACTCCTCCTCCTCATTTTCTTCCTCCTTCTCCTCCTCTTTGTACACTAAAGCAGAGGAAACTGGCTATTTTTGACAGGCCCACTGGCTCAGCTATAGTACTTTAAATGCATTTAATTTTTTCTGGCAGGCCACCTACCCGGACGCTCCTCTTTTTAAACATTTTTGGGAGTGCACATAACAGGCACTTCAATCTATTCATTTTTCTGGTGGCCACCTACCTGCTCCTCTGTTTTGAAAACTTTTTTGGACTGCCACATACAGGCAACTCATTATTCATTTTCTGGAGGGCCACCTACCCTGCTCCTCTGGTTTGAAAACTTTTTTGGAACTGCCCCACATAACGGCACTCAATCATCCATTTTTACTGGAGGCCACCTACTGCTCCTCTGGTTGAAAACTTTTTTGAACTGCCACATACAGGCACTATCCAAATTAAATGGTCTCCATATCAGCTCCCTCCACACGTTGGTCTCCATTGCTACTCCAAAGTCCGTCAATGCCTGCCTCACTAACATAGTCCCCTTATCAAACGAGGTGTGTCAGGCACAAATTTGGGGTTGTTTTTCAGATTCCCATCAAAAGTTGTTAACTTTGTCGCCACCCGTGCCTGTGTTAATCCACAAAATGATCACTCGCGACTATCCTGGCAACTTTTATCCATTTAGGGATTTATTTCAGCGTCTTACTGCTATCTGGTTTACATTCCCTCACTCCCCACTATCCCAAACTTATAAGAAACGCACTCAGTAACTTGGTGCGGCTGTGGACCATGTTGACCCTGGGCTGGTCATAACTGCCGACGCGCAGGTTGCGGGGCACTACCTCGGTACCAGTACTCAAGGCCAATCACTATAACCTCCTCCTCCTCCCACCCCTCCTCCACCTCCTCCTCCTCCGAATTACCAATCCGTGGCCAGGCGCCCAATGCAAGTCGGTAGCCTCTAGGCACTCAGCAGTCTGCCGTCGCTACTGCGGACAGCAGCGGGCTCCACTCCTGCTGAGGCCTGACGGCGATAAAAGGCAAGGCACACCGCCCAAGAAGCTATGTACAGGGCTTCCACTCAAAAACTTGTTTAACTTTGTCGCCACCTTTATTCGGCGTGTAATCCCCAAAACTATACTTGCAAACTTTTTATTCATTTAACCGATATTAATTTTCAGCGCTTTCTTGCGTTTCTGTTTACTCTCACCCTCACCCGCCAATTAATCCCAAAAACTGGAAGAACGCTACTCGCACTTGATCTTATAGAAAATGGTTGTTAGAAGTGCTGTTGTGGCAGGTAGCCTTAGAGACAGGGGCTTGGATTGCGAAAGCTCGCCTGGCAGCGGGAGCGCCAGCTCATGCAAGAACCAACTAACATAGTTTTAAACTGCAGCAACCTGTTAAATCTACTTAGTTCACTGCCTCCATACATGGTCCCCTTATCAAACGAGCTGTTGGCAGGCAGAATTTGGTGTGGGTTTTCATGGCATTCCTGTTAAACTTGTCGCCACACTGCTTGTGTAATCCCCAAAATATACGGTCAACACTTTTATCATGTACCAATATTATTTGAGCTGCGTCTTCTCACCCTCCTTTGGTTCTCCTCTTGCCACCCATTGTTTGAAGCCTGATTCCATTAGGGTTATGTCGCCATGCCACTATCTAAGCCTGCCGATGCTGCCGCTGCCTCTGCATGCCGTCCCTATAGTGTCAGGGGTCATTATTGCATGTTTTTAGATGCTATCTAGCTGCATTATGTCACTCTTGCCATGGAATGCTGTTGCCCATAATTTTGGAATAATGGTGCGATTGAAGCAAGCCTCAGGGCATTCCATGCAGCTGCCCCTGTGTTTCCTGTCCATTTCCGTGGTGTTTCATCCTTTTCTGAGGCAGGTTCCAGGGTTTGGCCGAAGCTTCCCTGTGCAGAGCCTGGTCCCTGAAAAATGCTCCGAGCTCCCATTGACTTCAATGGGGCTCGGTTATTCATGAAGAGCACTCGAGCATCGGGAAAGTTTGTCTCGAAATACACGAGTACACCGAGCATTGTTTAGTTGCACGCTCACTCTCTAACATGCCCGCTTACATGCACCAGGAACAGAAGCAAGTGAACTACACCGTGACCTGAGCGGGGAAGCAGCACATGCAGGATATCGGGCGCATCGATCTTAGTGACTAGCGGCACAGTGCCATGAGTGAAGCTCCTCCGGACGGGTAAGTAAATGTGCAACACCGGTTTGATACTGTTGAAGAGTACAGAATTTATTTAGCTTGTCTTGATACGCGTCTCCTACTCTACTGGCTGGAACATTAAAAATGAATTATTATCAAGAAAAATGGAAAGCCTACATTTATTTACTCATTATTTCACTTTCATGGTACCTCTGACCCGGTTCTAGAAAACCTGATTCAGATCTTGGTAAAAGTGTATGCACATTGTTTGTTACCACACGAAATCGCCCGCAGTATTTTTATGCGCGTTGTTATCTTGGAGACTGCATAGGGCGCGGATGAGTCCGAAAGTAAGAAAGCTCTGGAAACTCTAAGGGCAAGAGAACGAGCAAAGGAGAGGAGAGCTCAGAGCAACAAAGGGCAAGAAAAGACTATGATGTCCATGGCCACGATTCTGGTCAGCCTGATGATTTTTTTTTAATGACATGACAACAACGTTTTTAACGTGTGTTGTGGAAACAAACACAGTAAGAGGCAAGGAAGCCCCCTCCGCTGTTACCACGGATGGATCACTATCTAATAATAAACTTCTTTGGCAATTTCTAGTTTCTAGTTGGTTTCGCCCAATTATCACCAAGTCATCTTCATATACTGCTGGAGAGCCAAACTGATTACGTTTATTGTTTTACGGGCGCCTGAGTCCGATTTGCTTAGCTCCACATGTTTAACAACTCCATCATTTTTTTATTTTGTCGTCTACAGGGCTTTAGTTAAACCTTTGTCTTCCTGCGTCCCAAGTTGCACTTTCCTAAGAGCACCAGTAATATTCATTTTCCACAAGAGGAAGCGGGAAAAAAAAAAATTCCAAATGGCGAAGTGAACTTTGTCTTTCTCCCAATTTTCCTTGGTGCTCTCTTCTTTACGTCTTTACTAACCTTACATTGTTTTGTTAGGTAGTGTCTTATGGACGATACTAATTTATATACCTTGCATATACTAGTGTTATAAGCCGAAGTTTCAGCACAAACAAGTGCAGAAAAAACCCCCCCTGTACCTCGGTAGCTTATACATCAAGTCAATAACACCAAATGTCAAGCACAAATAATTAACTTATATACTCACCCTCGCGGTGGCCCCGATGCGAAGCGCTGCTCCCCCCGAGGTTGCGCGACGTGCTTCTGGCTACCGCCGCTCCTATCTTTTCTTCTGAACATAATGCAGGGTGCCTCAGTGTTTTTTCCCTTTGGGATCGGACGTACCTATATGTATGACTGTCAGCGCGGCACGTCATACTATGCGCCTGGCCAGCACAGGAGAGACAATGTTGGACCCACACAATGTCACAGAAGAAAGAGAGTGCGGGAGCACGAAGACGAGCCGCGCGGACATCGACGGAGCAGAGCTAGCATCGGGGTCCACCGGACGAGTGAGATATACGTTTTTTTTATTTTTTTTCATGCTTAGGCGGGCTGTATACTACTGGGGCAGGCTGGGCTGGGCGGTACTACTACTCGGGTGCAGGCTGCTGTATAGATGGGGGCAGGTGACTCCGTGCTGTATACTACCTGGGGCAGGCTGGCTGGCTGTATACTACTGCGGTTGCAGCTGGCTGTATCTACGGGGGCAGGCTTGAGCTGGCTGTATACTACTGGGGGCAGGCGTGGGGTGGCTGTTTGACTACTGGGGGCAGGCTGGGGTGCGATGTAATACTGGTGGCAGGCTGGCTGGCTGTATAATACAGGGTGCAGCTGGGCTGGCTGTATACTACTGGGGGCAGGCTGGGCTGGCTGTATCACTACTGGGGCTGGCTGTATACTCAGGTTGCAGGTGGTCTGGCTGTTATTACTGGGACACTGGGCTGGCTGTATACTAACTGGTGGGCAGGCTGAGGTGGCTGTTAACTAACTGGGGGCAGGCTGAGGTGGCTGTACACTACTGGGGGCTTATACTCGCGTATACACGTAGGTTTATTTTATTTTAAAATTAAACCATTTTGTCACAAACAAAGATTCTGACATTCTGATCAATAACTTTGGCGCATAAAACTGTTAAGGTCGAATTTTTGTGGTTGCTTCCACTTTGACTGTTTTAATCACTTTCATTACATTTTTTTTATGTTTTTCAAAGTGAAAAACAATGTGCGCAAAAAAAAAATCAAAGTTATGAAAATGTTTTATTTTCACAGGAATACAGGTGGTTTAGGAGGGCCATTTGAGGAACATGGACACACAGTGAGCCCTTATACATGAACCCACCAATCTCACCCTCTCCTAACTCGAAACAGCAAGGCGAACCGAGTTACATCTTTTCAATGCCAAAGAGCGAACACGTAGACGACACAGAAGTAGTCTGACCAGGAGCCAAGGATCAAAAAACACAGATGCAGAGAAATGAACAAGCAAATAGCTAACAAAATAACTCATATATAGTCAGCAACATAAAAGGAATAGTTGCTGTATTAGGCTGAACTATGATCTGCATAGCCATAGCGCCAATAATGATTAGGACCAGAGCTCAACTCAGACAACACACATGGAGCAGGTGAATAGTGGTAGGAGTTGTCAACACATGGAAATCTCTTTTGATATTTTACTCTAGGATATCAAAACTATTACAATATTATTATTATATAGACTCTTTCCCATTTCAACTACATAAGCTTTCATGATCTTATTGATGAGGGTATTGTCTGCTGAATATTTGAAGAATCTAGTTGGGGGGGTGAAATATTTGGGGGGGGGGGGTTGTGAAAAGTGGGGGGGGGGGTTGAAGGAAAGGTCCACCTATAAAGGAATAAATAAGTGGAAATCCTCATTGGAATCTTCAGAAGTTTTTATTTATAAGTCGGTAGTTTTTTGATTTGGAAGATTCCTCAAAGCCCAAATGACGCCATGAAGCACTCGCCAGGGGCGGAGATACTCGGAGTTACTTGCTAATCGACTATTTTTCAAAGCCGAGACTTCTACAGGTAGGACAGAACTGAATTAAACGGGTTGTTTTCAATCGTCTAAGAACAGGGAACTTGTTAAAAACGAAAGACAAAAGAGTGTGAAAATTTCCTTGGGCGAGCTGATATTTTCATCTTCTGGTCAGGTGCGGTAGCATTAACATCACATATCACAACTTTAAAGGGGCCAATTGTTTACAATGAACCATCATGTTGATATTTAACCTTAAGCCCAGCCCCCCCTTTCCATTGTTCCATCTCTGCTTTCTTCTCCCACCTCACAAACCATAAACTTTTTTTTATATTCCATTTTCAGAACTATATTAGGGCTTGTTTTTTGTGTATAAATAGCCAGATAAATCACAATGTATATATAGGAAAAAGCTCAAGGGGGAAAGTGAGTTCATAAACGTTAAAATGTAACTTTTAATAATACATATATAAAAACGTGTATATTTAGTGTCACATACCTAATCTTCGATAGGACACTAGCGCCAAAGAATAAAGTAACTCCAAGGTATAATCATGGTGCACCGCCAGTAAGGCTACTATACAGATTATTAAGTCGTCTTACCGTGATTCGGACGTGAGTTGCATCAGTGGGCTGAAGACAGGGATTCCAGAATAGGGGGAGGGGGGAAACTCTCCCTAGTGGACCCAAGGATCCGCCCTAACAAGGGCAGCCACACTGTCCCTGTTGGACTGAGACGTTGCCCCCTACAATGCCAAAAATGAATCCAAACCCCCTAACGGCGTTTCGTGATGCACTCCTCAAGGGCACTTTAAAGTGTTCTTAGTGCTAGATACTGGCCCACATTATGTGAACTACAGGCTTGATATCGGTTTAATGGCACTAAAGGCATGCAGGAAAAGATGGACAAAATGCTGTCAGCAGATGTCCCTAAGTCAGAACTGCGGGTTCACCGAGTCGCAGGTGGTCGACTTGGTGACCTCCTATGTGCAGTGCTGGCATAGTAGACGCCGCCAGACAGAGTTACCGTTCAGTAACTTCCCGCCTTATTTAAAAACAACATCCGCCCCGCCAGGGTGCAACCGTAATTGGGGCGCATCAGACTTACCAGGAAAAACTCTGATTGGTCCCGTGGTGGCAGCGCCAGATCCGAGGAAAAATGAGGCGGACCGCAACGGAACCGAATTAGAGTATTAGAACCTCGGACCGCGAGGAAGACAGCTACGAGCTCAGCAAGGATACCATGCGCATGCGCCAATTATGCGGGGCGGGTTATCGTGACCAGTGTTGCCGGGGCAACGCGAGGACGCCCATCCCCTATTGGGCGTAATTACCACTTGTGCTGTGGCAGTTGTATCGTGAGAATGACGGCAGACTCAGGTAATGTGAGAAAGGGTGCTAGATGTCTATGTAATAATGATTAGAAATAGTGCTCAAGGTATAAGAGGGTAGATGATGGTACAAGTCATATTTCCTTCTGAGGCAAATACCGAGAGTACTCATCAAGATAGGTGGGAGTACTCTAAACAATGAAAAGGGTATAATGTACAGACCTCCATGATAATGGGTCTACAGAAATGAGTACATAATAGGGTCCTATACGGTGACTTCATTGCATGTGACTGCATTAATAAAGTGCACACATAAATTTAGAGAAACGGGGAAAATGACAACTGTTCATATAAACCCATGGGATGCACGGTATTAAGGGTGAATATCCACCTTGCTTCCTTCTGGAGAATGATCCTATCCCAGTTCCCACCTCTTGGTGGTGGGGGAACCAGTTCAATACCCATAAACTGTAACACGGAAGCGTCTCCATTGTGGTGCAATGTGATATGGTTCGGCAGTGGTTTGTCCCGTCCATGCTGAATGTCACCCAGGTGTTCCCCTACTCTCCGTCTGAACTCCCTAAAATTTTTTCCCACATATTCTAATCCGCAGACACAGGTAGCCTTATAGATGACCCCGGAGCTTTTACAATTAATGTAGTCCCTGATCTTAAAGGTTTTACCTGTGACATTGCTTGTAAATGTTTTACCAGTTTGTATATGTGGGCAAGCAACACAGCCTCCACACTTAAAACTGCCTCGGGGGCGTCTGTCCAGCCAAGTCCCTTGGGGTTTTGGAGGGACAAAGTGGCTCTTCACCACCCTGTCCTTGATGGAGCGCGTTTTGCGAAATGTGATGGAGTGTATGGGTCCCACAAGTCCCTCAAGTCTTGGTCCATCATCAAGATGGGCCAGTGCTTTTGTAGAATGGCTCGGGCTTCCCTAGAGCCGTTATCGAAGGTGGCTATCATGCGTAGTTTGGTGTCAACTTCTCTGTTGGTTCGCGTTTTGGAAGAGCCTTGTAGGAGGTCAGTGCGGTTGACCTTCAGGCTACTTTGATATGCCTCCCTAAGGACCTCGTCCGGATATCCCCTTTCGTGAAAGCGGGCCCTAAGATCTTGTGCTTGTGTTTGGAAATCATTCAGAGAGCTACAGTTTCTGCGGATTCGCAGGTATTGACCCTTGGGGATACCTCTCCGAAGAGGGTATGGATGGTGGCTCTACCATCTCAGTAACGAGTTGGTAGAGGTAGGTTTGCGATATATGGACGAGTGTAACATTCCATCCTGTGAACGTGTAATGAGTACATCTAGGAAGGGGAGGGTAGTGGTGTGACTTTCTGAGGTGAAGCGGAGCCCTATATGGTTGTGGTTGAGGGACTCTACAAAACTTTCAAACTCAGATACCTCACGAATATCGTTGATATATCGTAAAAATAAATCGACATGTTCGATCCCTATCGGTGGAGTGTCCCCAAATACCACTGTGGCCTCCCACCAGCCCAGGAGTAAATTCGCGTAAGAGAGAGCACAGGGGCTCCCCATAGCAGTACCCCTGAGCTGGTGGTGGATTTGGCCGTCAAAGAGAAATGCATTACTGGTGAGGGTAAACAACAAAAGGTCCTGAATCAGTCTATTATGTGCCTGATATTGAGTACCCCTGGTGGATAAAAAGTAACCCACCGCCTCCAGCCCCTTAGTGTGGGGGATGGAGGAGTATAGGGCCTCAACATCGATACTACAGAGGAGAGTGTTGGGCTCAGTGATTAAACCCTCAATGTGTCGTAAAAGATCTGCTGTATCCCTGAGATAGGAGGGCAGGGAATATAAAAATGGACGAAGGACAGTATCAATGTAGACGCCCTGGGCGGGGCCTGTTGGTTTAAATAAGCGGAAGTTAACTCTGTCTGGCGCGCTCACTATGCCAGCCTGCACATAGGAGGTCACCAAGTCGACCACTGCGACCGGTGACCCGCAGTTTCTACTTAGGGACATCTGCTGACAGCATTTTGTCCATCTTTTCTGCATGCCTTTAGCAATTAACAGATACAAGCCTGGAGTTCACATAATTGGGCCAGTACTAGGCACTAAGAACACTTTAAGTCCCTCTGAGGAGTCATCACGAACGCGTCAGGGGCGTTTGATCATTTTTGGCGTTTTGTAGGGGTGCGACGTCTCGCAGTCCACAGGACAGCTGTGGACTGCCCTTGTTTTAGGGCGGGGGCCTTGGGTGTCCACAGGGAGGTTTCCCCCCTCCCCCTATTCTGGAATCCCTGTCTTCAGCCCACTGATGCAACTCACGTCCGAATCACGGTAAGACGACTTAATAAGCTGTATAGTAGCCTTACGGCTGGGTGCTGGGTGTCACACACCTGGGTGCTGCTGTGAGTGTTATCTTCATTCTGGGCTGTGGGAGAAGCAGAGAGGAGCTTGTAGCAGGATCACATGTAAGTGCCTGAATCCAACATTGCGCCGAAACTGTTTTAAAGTAAAGTGATTAATAAGAGGCAGAAAATATACTTATCACAGATGGTTGTAGCTTGTGATAATTCTGGCAAAACAGTGCGTCAGAATTTAGGCGCAACTACTACACTTAGGCGCACAAAAGTGATTAATGTGGCCCTTTAAGGGGTACTCCATTCTTAGATAAGATAGAAAGCATGTACAGATCTAATTCTAGAGTGTCTATCATCAATCTATCTATGATCTATCTATCTATTTATCTATCATCTATCTATCTATCTCATATCTATGTATCTATGGGCCACATGTATCACTAATTTTTTCTGTTGTTTTTGCGCCTTTTTAATCAGGCGCACCTTTTTTTGCGCCATTTTTGCGACTAAACGCCAAACTAGCCACGCAGCAAAAATAACCAGCTTTCCCTCATTTATCCTAGCAATTCAGATATTTTGCTGCGCTTAATGATATTTATCACTTGCAACGTTTTCATTTAGGCACAAAAACGGGCGCAAAAACACTCCAGCCCGATGGTGGCGTTAACTGAGAAGAAAGCACTGAGCCCCTTTGCAGAGCAGGTCATTTCCAGCAGCAAAGCTCAGCCAGACACTGCAGACACTAGAACAGATAATAGATACATTAGATGCACTGCAGACAGGAGCTGCAGACTCTATTTACAGTTCATCACCTTCTATTTACAAAACATTCTGCAGTCCCACTAGGGATAGTTTTCCCCCTCACCCTATTCTGGAATCCCTGTCTTCAGCCCACTGATGCAACTCACGTCCGAATCACGGTAAGACGACTTAATATCTGTATAGTAGCCTTACTGGACGGTGCACCAGATATACCTTGGAGTTTATTCTTTGGGCATAGTGTCCTATCCGAAGATTAGTGACACTAAATATCACGTTTTTATATTATGTATTAAAAGTTACATTTAACGTTTATGCACTCATTTCCCCCTTGAGCTTGTTTTTTTTGTGTACCAGCTGTATTTTAAGGGCACCATTTAATATTCTATGCAATGTACTCAGAACTGGAAAAACATTCCAAATCTTTTACGGCTTTCCTATACAATCTAAATTACACACCCCTTTACTCTTTAGTTAATTCAATCATGGAGAATCAATTTATACAGTTGCAATTTAATGGGGCAGATTTACTTACCCGGGTCCATTCGCGATCCAGCGGCGCGTTCTCTGCGGTGGATTCGGGTCCGGCCGGATTCATTAAGGTAGTTCCTCGACGTCCACCCAGATGGCGCTGCTGCGCTGAAGAGCATCGAACGCAACTCAGTTCACCGTCCTATTCCTATGAGGTAGTGCAAGCTCCGCGACACTTTTCTTTTTTTAAATGCGGCGGTTTTTCCGAATCCGTAAATCATTCGTTCGGGCCACGCCCCCCAATTTCCGTTGCGGTGTATGCCAGCGCCGATGCGCCACAATCCGATCGCGTGCGCCAAAATCGGGGCAATTCAGGGGAAATCGGCGCAAATCGGAAATATTCGGTAACACGTCGGGAAAACGCGAATTGGGCCCTTATAAATGACCCCCATGTCTTCTCATTTTAGGAATTGTAGGAGCTTTTTGACACTTTTGACACTTTTTTGAGCATCATCATGCCAAAGAGTATTTAGAATCTTGAATTTCAGTACAGGGTTCGCTTGTGTAATTTGATAGCTCAATATTTTTGGATATGGGATACCTAATTTTATTTACTGTTCTAGTAAAAGTGGGTGAACTAACACTAGCCAAATTCTTGAATCGGAAGCCAAAAAAGGGTAATGATGTTCATGCATATCTTTGTTACCTCTTTCTTAGCTCCCTAGGGGCTCAGTTAAAGGGATGGCCATCCTATGTTTTTGTCATGTGCGTGGAGGGCACAATATTGGTCATTTACATCTATCAAATTAGTGTATTTGGTAAATTATCTAATATCCTACCCCGTACATTTACACACGCACTCAAATAACATGAGGTAAGGTGGCTAACCCCTTAACCTTTTTAAAAATCCAATTCACTGTGTTGAATGACAGTGTTATATTTTTCCCGGAAAGTTTCATCAATGTTAATAGGACTGACCTTGAATTCTAAACAGACAATTAAAGGGTAATTTGGGGGAATTATCAATGCTTCTACAATATGTAAATTCATATTCTTCTGCTCCACTATGAAGTCTTCATCTTTTCGAGAATACCGTCCGGCAGCTGAATACGTTTCCCCCTCATAATTACCGATTCTTAATTAAACCAAGTACGGACAATAATGTATCTGCCCCCGAATAACTTTTTATCTACGATGGAAACTTGGTTTAACGAATGAATAGAAACGTCGAGGGTAAATCAGGAAACGTAATGAAATCCTTTGCCAAATGACTAACCCAAACATCTTTCGATATATTATCTGTGGTTCAAAGCCTCCGGAGGAGCCCAGAATTTATTATAGATATACCTGTATAAATAATTAGACCGACCTCATGTAAAACTTACGCTCGTTGACAAAATGTTCTCTAATGACCGGCCAACGGCTTCGATTTTGTACATTCTCCTCTATAAATCTATTCACGGAGTCAGATAGAACATCTCAGAGTTACTGGAGTTCTCAATTATAGATAAAAGTTACTTTATTTTATTGATGATTTAATTTTATTCTAGCTGCAGTGTATTTGTAAAGTAAGCAAAAAAGCTAATTTAATCATTTTATGATTTTAGGGTACAACATCAGAAAGTTTGAAGGACGGACTTTCATGCGACAAAATCGGTGGGCGGGCCGGCAGCCGATCCGACTTTTTCAAACAATTTGTGTCGCAAGATCAAGCACTGACATGCACCAGGAAGAAGAGGTGAACTCTGGCGGACCTGATCGGGGAAGCGACACATCGGAAATCGGTCGCACAATCTTCTTGAATCGTGGCAGAGTGCATTCCAGTCGACAATGCACTTTCAGGGCCCACTTTGTTCAAACATGGACCACACTGTCTAGAGCTGCAGACACCTTGTAGTCCGGATTTGAGGACCAGTGCTCATTGCTCACTATAGTTTTGTACTTGACTCTCTATGTTTATTCTGACAATCTGTTTTCTGGTATCTTTGACTCTTTTTGCTTGTATTTCTGACTATCCGCTTGCCTAGCGATTTTTGTACAGCATTGTCCTCCTGGTTCTGACCCATATTGGGGACTATCCCTCTGTGTTTGTTTCATCTTGTCTTTGTCTCTGTGTGCGAACTCTGGTGCAGAAAGGGAAAGTCAACAGTTTTGTCTACCTACCACCTAGGTTGTTAGGGCAATTAGGAAAGTGGGAAGGAATTTAGTCTCAGGGCCTGTCATTGATGTAGACTTGATTTCCTGTTGGTAAAACATACTAATATCATGCCGGCTCTAGGAATAGACAGGCAAACTTACTAACCACATGTCGGTAGATTTTCTACCCAAGATAGATAGGAGAAGGATAAATAATAGATGAGAGGGGGCGTAGATATGAATTATAGATAGATATATATAGAGTAATAGTGAACTGTATGTGACTGTGATGATCCACCACTCTCAGTTACTTGATGGGTTGCACTATTCTAGAAGCCTCGCATTTGATTCCCAAAGCCACACGTATGCAAGATGTTGGGGGTCATTTACTAAGGGCCCAGATCGTTTTTATCTTGTCGGTTTTCCCGAATTTTTCCGATTTGCGCCGAATTGCCCTGTGTTTTGGCGCATCCGATCGGATTGTGGTGCTTCGGTGCCGGCATGCCATGCGACGGAAATCGGGGGGGCGTGGCCGTCGGAAAACCCGTCGGATTCTGAAAATCACGTATTTAAAAAAAAAAGTTTGCTTACAGCACTTACCTGCACCAAGAAAAGAAGCTTTGAATGCGGGCAACCCGAATCACGTCGGAGAGCCCACCCCGCTGGATCACGACTGGAACCGGTAAGTAAATCTGCCCCGTTGACTTTACTACATAGTTCCCTACAAAGGATGAGTTTATGGCTGGCTATAACGAAATGTGAATTTAATTAAAAGTTAAAGAGGGCAGAAAAAATCTTCTTATGGCTATATTTTCATAATTTTACCACAACCGTATAATTGAAGGTCCTTAAATGGGTTGTCTGGGGGTTTAAAAATGGCTGATTTTTTCTAAAAACAGCTCCACTCCGGACTTTGGTTTGTGTCGTACAGTAGCTGTAATTAATGGAGCTCAGTTGTAATTCCCACCACTACCCATGGTCAGAGAGGAGCTGACCCTTAATAAGGACCTTAGTACAGGAATCATCAAGCTGTTTGTATTGTTGCTTCCCCTCTTCTCCTGGCTTACACCTGCGCTCTCTATGTCTGCACCTTAGACAAAACAGTAGCACAAAGAAACTATGAATTATTTCTATGTCTTTTCTAAGCTGATGTGATGATGAAGGACGTCTCTACTCTTGCCCTTGGCGATGCTTTTATTCACGGTTTCATGTCTCTGGGGCCGGCGTGTGCCAGAATCCCAGATTAAAAGGCGGCTGCATTATTACAGCAGATGCAGAGTATGTAGATGTGTATCCGAGCGGATCAATCAGGACCCAGACTGTCACCGGGTATTCAGACTTTTATACTGTTTTATTAGCATCTGTGTTGGTTACAATGTTATATGTCTATCTATCTATCTCATATCTATCTATCTATCTCATATCTATCTATCTATCTATCTATCTTTCTATCTATCTATCTATGTATCTATCTCATATCTATCTATCTATCTATCTATCTCCTATCTATCTATCTATCTATCTCATATCTATCTATCTATCTCATATCTATCTATCTCTATCTATCTATCTATCTCTCTCATATCTATCTATCTATCTATCTTCTATCTCCGCTATCTATCTATCTATCTATCTATCTATCTATCTATATATATCTATCTATCTATCTATCTCATATCTATCTTCATCTCATATCTATCTATCTATCTCTATCTATCTATCTCATATCTATCTCATCTATCTCATATGTCTATCTATCTCATATCTATCTATCTCATATCTATCTATCTCATATCTATCTATCTCATATCTATCTATCTCATCTCATATCTATCTATCTCATATCTATCTCTATCATCTATCCATATCTACTATCTTCTTCTATCTATCTCTATCTATCGTCATATCTATCTATCTATCTATCTCCATATCTATCTATCTCATATCTATCTATCTATCTCATATCTATCTCTCTATATCATATCTATCTACTCCTATCTACTATCTCATATCTATCTATCTATCTCATATCTATCTATCTCATATCTATCTCATATCTATCTATCTCATATCTATCTATCATCTATCTATCTCTACTATCTCATATCATCTATCTATCTCATATCTATCTATCTATCTATCTATCTATCTATCTATCTATCTATCTACCATCCATCACTATCTACCATCTCATCTATCGATCAATCTATCTATCTCTCTGTCTTTCATCTCATATATCTTCTGTAATTCTATATACAGGTCCAAATGTATCACTTGTTTTTTTGTTACTTTGGGCCACATGTATCACTGGTTTTTTTCTTTGTTGTTTTTGCGCCTTTTCAGTCACGCACCGTTTTTGCGCCTTTTTTTCCGACTAAACGCCAAACTAGCCACGCAGCAAAATAACCAGCTTTCCCTCATCTATCTTACCAATCAAGATGTTTTGCTGCGCCTAATGATATTCATCACTTGCAACGTTTTCATTTAGGCACAAAAAACGGGCGCAAAAACACTCCAGCCCGAAGGTGGCGTTATCTGAGAAGAAAGCACTGAGCCCCTTTGCAGAACAGCTCATTTCTAGCAGCAGAGCTCAGCCAGATACTGCAGACACTAGAACATTTAAAGGGGTTGTCCGAGTTTTAAAAAAAAACTATATGTGGCCGGGAGCAGGCTGACTAAAACAATAAAGCTGTACTTACCTCAAGGTGCCCTCCCGTATCCAGCGCTGCTGTCGCTCCGGTCCGGGTGCCATGTAAACAAACATGGCCGCCGGAGCAGCGCTGGTCTCAGTTCCGGCCGGACCCGACAACCTTCCGGCCCCCATACACAATGCTGTGTATAGGGACGGATAGGCGTACCCGGTCACGGGCGGCCGGAAGCTGAGACCAGAGGGCACCGGAGGTAAGTACATCTTTATTATTTTAGACAGCCTGCTCCCGGCCACATATATATATTTTTTTTTTTAAACTCGGACAACCCCTTTAATACACACACTACATACACTGCAGACATTAGTACAGATAATACAGACATTACATACACTGCAGACACTAGTACAGATAATAGACACACTACATACACTGCAGACACTAGTACAGATAATAGACAACCGTCCATCACCTTCTATTTACATTACTATTACTATTGTTGCACATAGTACAGACAAGTGTCCCCCATGTAATTCTGCACAGTATCACCAGTGTGTCTGAGGGGGATACTGTGCAGAATTACAGGGGTGCAGCAGGAGACCTGCACTGGGGGATCCCCTCCAGGACAAGCCACTGCTGAGGAGGTCACTGGGTGCAGGGTGTCACACACCTGGGTGCTGCTGTGAGTGTTATCTTCATTCTGGGCTGCGGGAGAAGCAGAGAGGAGCTTGTAGCAGGATCACATGTAAGTGCCTGAATCTAACATTGCGCCTTAACTGTGCCAAAATTGCGCCTAAACTGTGTTAAAGTAAAGTGATTAACGTCGGAGGAACTACCTTAGTGAATCGCCGGAAGACCCAAATCCTCCACACAGAATGCGCCGCTGGATCGCGAATGGACAGGGTAAGTAAATCTGCCCCATTTTGTTCTCATTTATTATGCATTAAGACCAAATATGTCCACTTTGGTCTTGTCTTTTGAAAGGATGTCGCTTCAGAAGTTTTGTGGTTTGTTCACATATTACAACTTCCTCATGGTGACTCTTCCACAGAAGCCATATAGAAGTCCTCCTCCTGGTTGTTGCATTGAATTGGATAATGAGTAATTGAAATCCATAACCAAATCTGAGCTAAGGTAAGTATGGACACATAGATAATATCTGGTGTCAAATGTTTTGCTTCCCAGATGACTCCATTTGAAGCTGACTTCTGCTAACCACTTGGGGTCTTTTATTATGTCAGAGCTTAGTCCCATTGAGTAGTCATGTTGTTGTCCAGTGCGTAATTCTAAATGAGGGTATATTCAGGGTTGTCTGACCCACCGGGATATCGGAAGAGAAACCGGTGGGTCCCTGCTTTGGCACGTAATAAGGGGTCTCCAAAGATAATTAGAAGACCAACCCCGTTGGAGGTAAAATCCCTGGATTCTGGAAGAAAAATGATTCCCACGTATTTCTTATTTGGAGATGCACAGGTCCACTACAGATGGGCCATTACCTTTGGTGGATCCCCAGTCAGACACCAGGTTTACTCAAGCCAGGGAAGTATTGGGAAGTACCTGATACTGGGTATATTTTATACCTCCTCCAGGCTAGGTACCAAGTGAGCTCAAAGCACCATTATAGTGTTACATGTCCAAACTGCTCAACTCTGATTGGTCATCCCTAGTCATGTCATGAGAAGAAGAAGCATCGGAAAACCAGCCACATCCTGCACGAGCCATTCCAAGCTAAACCGAGCCCAACAATTCCAACCCAAAATGGGAAAAAAGGGTTAGAAAAGGGACTATGAGATTTGTTTAGAGTTGAGCTAATAATCCAAGATCCGATTTGTAGTAGCGTTGCTGAACTTTTCAAGACATTTGGTTCGGGTCCGAATTGAATCAGTCCAAAATGATTTTACTACACGTTACCGAATCTACAAACCAACAAATAGATTCCATCATCCCTAGATTTGTTACTTTATTTCATGTTGAGGCAATGATTTTGTATCTTACCGGCAGAAATATAACTGCTTCTACGGAAAGTTTCATTAATTCATCCGGCAGAAGTAAATCCTCGAGGGGCAGAGACCTACAACATAGTAAGAAACACAACCATGTTTCCTCCTGCAGCGCCATGACCCTGGTGCCCTGTATGTAAGGCGGAGGTTGTGGACATCTACCTGCAGTCTTGTTTTTAACTGTCGATATCGCTTTTCCCATAGTAGGAAACTTTCCTTAATACATGGACTTTGAGTAATTTGAGAACTTTAAGAAATTTCCCATACCGAGGGAATTGTGGAACATCGGGGCATCGCCGGAAACAGAATTTCTACTCTAAATCTGATACTGTTGTGGAATAAATTTGTATTAATAGACATTTCTGAATGTTCTTATGTCCTGAAGTCCGAAGTTTTCTAGGAAATGTAGTAGAGAAATAAAGTTCATTCATAGGATCAATAGGAGTCCAACTTCCCAGGGGTCTTTCTATCTTATAGCATAATCCATTAGCTGGTTCCTCAGGAGTAAACATGGTTGGTTTATCATAAGTGTCACGGATGCACCAGCGAGCCTTGTTGCAGATTGCGGGCACACCCGTGTCCCCCGGCATCGCGCTGCGCTCCCCAGCTCAGACTTACCTCTCCACGAGCCTGCTTCCCGATTAGGCCGCATCCTCGCTCCTACTTCCGAGGCTGCGCACTCCCGTTTCTAGGGTGCGCGATCTCTCTCCCAGCCTTACAGGGCCAGCGTTCTCCTTATTGGCGCTGGCTCAACCCTTATAATCCGGCACCTCCTTTCCTTCCTTGCCGGATCTTCGGCATTCTAATGGAACTTCCAAGGTTTCCACACCTCGCTTCCCACAGCGGTTCCTGTTGAAGTGATTGCCCGTCTGCGTTTCCAGATGCTCCTGTCTTCCAGTGTTTTCAGTCGCCTCGTGTTTCCTGTCTCCAGCATTCCTAGACGCCTACATGTTTCCTGTCTCCAGCGTTCCCATACGCTCCTGGTGGCTCCCGTGTTCCAGTGTTCCCAGACGCCTCCAAGCCACCTCCAAGGACCTCTCCGTTCCTGCCCACCTGTGTCCTGTACCAGCTACTTGCCTGCTTGTCTGCCATGAGTTCATACTCATCCTTCCAAGCCGCACTCTTGCTGTCATCCCAGGTTCGGACTGTGTCCTACACCCCTGTCATCCCTGGCTGTTTGACCGGTACAGTTAGGATGAAATTCGTGATGATGGTCCTATATTAAAAAAATTAAAAGTTCTTTCTAGTAGGTAGAGGATATGAGATAGAGACAAAGATAATTATATATATGGGATAGATATTAAGCTAGATTTATAGATAAGGTCGGAACTGGAGTGTTTTTGCTCAATTATTTGTGCCTTTTTAGCCGCAAAAATCTGTTAAATTGGGTGCAAACATCTGGAAGCAGGAGAAATACAAAGAAAATTAGGCGCAAACCAGGAAACTGCTACACGACGAACAGTAATGCGCTGCTGGAAAAAGGCACAAAAAAAACTCATAAAAGGCTCTGGCCTCCTAATAATTCCCAGGGTGCGTCATCGCAATGTATGGTTTTGCCGTGCTGAGACTTCTATGCCAAGTCTCAACAGGCACAGGCTGTAAGTAGTGCGCATGTGCAGGGCAGGAAAGCTCCACACTGGCCCACGGCATGCCTTGACCAGTGCAGCCTGATTATATATAGGGCCAGATGTATGACTTTTTTGCACTTAAGTGTAGTTGCTGCGCCTATATTCTGTCGCACCGTTGCACCAAAATACTCACAGCCTACAACCATCTGTGATGAGTTGATTTCCTGCCACTTATTAATCACTTTACTTTGCGCAGTTTAGGCGCAGTGTTAGATCCGGGCTCTTACATGAGATCCTGCTACAAGCTCCTCTCTGTTTCTCTCCCGCTTCCCAGCTTGAAAATAACACTCACAGCAGCACCCAGGTGAGTGACACCCTGCACCCAGTTACCTCCTCAGCAGTGGCTTCTCCTGGAGGGGATCCCCCAGTGCTGGTCTCCTGCTGCACCCCTGTAATTCTGCACAGTATCTCCCTCAGACACCAGTGTGATCATCCTGCAACACGGGGGACACTTCTATACTATCTGCAAAATCCTACAAACTTCTCTCCTGCTCTGAGCTGAGGCTTCTGCAGATTGTTTAGTAAATAGAAGGTCATGATCTGTAAATAGAGTCTGTAATGTCTGTATTAGGGTTCATTCCCATGGCCGTCTGCGGGGATGTACATGCGGCTGCATACCGCATGTGAAGTATCTGTAGTGTTTGTATTATCTGTACTAGTATCTGTAGTGTCTGCATTATCTGTACTAGTGTCTGTAGTGTCTGTATTATCTGTACTAGTGTCTGTATTATCTGTACTAGTGTCTGTAGTGTCTGTATTATCTGTACTAGTGTCTGCTGAGCTCTGCTGCTGGGGATGAGCTGTTCTGCACAAGAGCTCAGTGTTACTCCTTCGGGCTGGAGTGTTTTTCCGCCTGAATGAAAAGTCGCAAGTCATGAATATTATTGGGCGCAGCAAAACATCTGGATTGGTAGGATAAATGAGGGAAAGCTGGTTATTTTTGCTGCGCGGCTAGTTTGGTGTTTAGTTGGAAAAATGGTACAAAAACAGTGCGACAGTATGAAAAGGCGCAAAAACAACAGAAAAAAACAAGTGATACATATGGCCCATAGTATCTAGATAGTAGATAGATAGATATGAGATAGATAGATATGAGATAGATAGATAGATAGATAGATAGATAGATAGATAGATAGATATGAGATAGATAGATAGATAGATAGATAGATAGATAGATAGATAGATAGATAAATAGATATGAGATAGATAGATGATTGTTAGAAACCTGACATTACTTTCCTCATCGGCCATCTTATTCTTATAACCTGTACTGGGATGCATTTTCTGCAATAATTTGTTCACACTCTGAGCAAGAACAAGACAAGAATTGCTAAAAACTCTGAGTCTTCTTTCTATTACAGTGACAGCTTGAAGGAAAAAAAAGCAATTACTCCTGTAATTCTTCATCTTTATCTATAGGAAAATAAAAGACAATAGAGGAGAAGGAACAATAGCGGCTGCGCTCACATCCTGACTCCTGGAGGAGAACAACTTGCAGCCTCTCCTCACAATCTCATTAATATTCCCGCTCATTCCTTGTCAGGATACAGTTGTTATCAATATCTAATACATTTAGAAGTTATGTTTTTAATGTTTTTAAACTGGACATTAACAAAATGGCGATAGATGATAATCCACCAAACAGGGCAACCTGGAAGGCGAGGATATCAGAGGGATTTTCAGATGTCCGACACAGAATTTTACTTATTATGTATCCACGTGTGCGTGTAGGGCGCAGACTCAGCCCTATGGCATTTATATTAAATTATACTTACTTATAAGTATAATCATGTGCATGTATGTCACTGTATCTGTACCGTATCCGTATAAAATATCATGGGCTGGCAGATGATGGGTGGCTTACTATTGAATGCACTTCCCACTGTGTCTGGTGTCCCTGGATAGTGAACTTATTTTAAATGTTTCCATAGATTCCATTGGACACACTGAAAGGAAATACTGTAGAAAATAGGATATGCTTTATATTTTTTTACTTCTTGCTCACGGTACGGTGGACAATACGGCCATGTAGATGGGCAAAGGCTAGAAGATCAGAACAAAGCAGTTAGCTGTACCTACCTCATCCCCCAGGGGTTTTTCAGATCGTAGAGCAGACCACTTTAGATGAGACAAACCACAGACCAGACCCCCTTCACAAACACAGGCCAGGCTTTAGTCTAGACCCAATAAACTAATAAGACCCCCAGGGTTGGGTCCAGGTATCAGTAGGCCCCTGGGCGACAGAGCCTCAGTAGGCCCCTTTGGAGTGAATTCACATGGTAACATTAAATATTTAGAAACTAAAACAGTCTCATATTCCCTGAAATATTCACTAGTTTATCATATCAAATAGCCCCCTCATGGTTATTTTATATATAGCCCCCTCACCCTCTCTGGGTTCCTTATGTACAGTCTTATGAGGGCCCCCTCAGCAGCCCTGGGCCCCGGCACTTGCCTGAGTATACCTAGTGCTTGTGCCGGCCCTGCCCAGACCTCATACCAAATATAGATACCACATTAGACCCCTTTAACTCACACAAATCACAGCCTAATACTCCTAAAATCATATAGATCCCATTAAACAAATACACCTTATTGAGTGAATCTAGCAGAAATTTCTGTGAAAATGCTTTCCATTTACTACAGCAAAGTCCATAAAATCTGAACTCTGTCTTATATGACCACATGTTATATCCTTGAATTGGGCTTTTCTATGAATATGGATAACTTGAAGACTAGGACACGATGCCTATACACAGCCTTGAGGGGTAGAGAAGTCTTGTATGGATCCTCATCACTTTGCCTTGGGCATAATGTGCCATAATATAATACACAGGATAATAATAGTAATGCTAAAGGTCAGCGTCTCCTTCCTGAATAGTCACAGCGTCAGCCAAATCTTTATCAACATCATTTTCATAAACAAAACTCTCATCATGGTCGTCATTATCATCACCATATTCATCATCATTATCCCCATAATTATCCCCATTATCATCAATATAGTCGTTTATTTCCAGCTTTATCGTATGAACCAATCATGTAAGATTATAATAAACATGGGAACATTCTCTATGTGTGAACAGGCTATATAGGGGGAGGTTTATCAGAAGGGTCTGAGGTAAAACTGTTCTAACCAATCAGAACTCAGCTTTCATTTTATAAACGGCTGTGGGAAAATGAAAGCTGAGCTCTGATTGGCTACCATGGGCAACTAGAACAGTTCTGCTCTCAGACACTTCTGATAAATCTCTATGACACGATATTCTCGGCTACATTTTATGATATAGCAATGTTATTATTAAAAAGAGTAGTGTCCGAAGTTTGTAGTCCCAGATTAAAAATGAATGCTTATTTATTTCAGAAGTTGGCTGAATATGAGTAGACATGAATTACTGCCGTCCTTTACTCTAAAGAATTGGATGAAAATAAAAAAAACTTGTTCATAGAAATGTACTTAGCTGATGGGAAGTAACTAAGGCTATCCATAGACATGGCAGACACAGACTTTCTTTATGCTTCCATCTGCCCAATATACATTCTATACTGGGAGAAACACAGGATGGAAACATGCAGTAACCTACGTATTTTCATCTTGTTCCTTCCTGTTTAGAAATGTATATGCACAGCGGAGGCCAGTAAAGGCTATAGGGGCGGATACAAAGTATTGCATCCACCCCCCGGCCTCCGCTGCTCGTACACTACATATAAGGACAGTGACATCACTGGGGGAAATACCCTGAATTATTGGCCAATGTTTACTCCTCCTTCCGTTTTCCTGGGGAGAACACATAGTACTTTATGAGCATACTTTTGGATACGTATTAGCCCTCAGTTGTAAGGACACAATGGAAGTCCGGTGGTGGGTTCCTGATATGTGTAAGAGGTTATGCACGGTACACAAAGAGACTTGGATCTGTCCCAAGGTACAGGGAGTAGCACAAGGGACATGTAAACTATTAGAACAGCAATGGCCCAAAATATAAAAATAAAACTTCAAGACTTAGTAAGATTACACACGAAAATAGCAGGAAACGTGTGCCAGAGCATAAGCAAAAGTGTGTCATCCCCGGTACCTGAAAACGGCTCCTCTTGTTAGCATGTGCCACAAGGTCTGGTGAACTCACTCTGATTGTAAACCTGGCTCCTGGTTTTGGCTACAAAGAGCTGCATCTTCCAGAGAAAGCCAGCCAGTTATTACCCTATAGTGAAATCTAGACTTACAACACATATACACATATACATACCTCTTAGCCATCCCAGATTCAGTGGGATAGGCCGAGATTTTGAGTTGTTACGCTATCCCAAGCGGAGGGTGGCATTTCCTCTGATGCTGCTCTGAGATTGGCTACCACTAGGGGCATGGGTTGAGAAGCATTATGGGTGAAAACGGGCAAGAGGTGTGGCTTAATTTAAAAAAAACAACATTTGTTCCTCTATCCGCATCCAGAATGTCAGAAGGTATTCATGTATCCAAATGAGCGACTAGTCTACAGGGAAAGATTTTGTTTAGATTGTGACCTAGAATAAAAAAATGAGCTCTGATTTATTTCAGTAGGGGGCAGAATATAAGGGGACATAAATAGCTGACATCCTTTACTTCCTCCCTGCTGAATAACAGGCATTTCCCTAAAGCGCCTCCTGTTAGTGAAGTTTAGTATCACATGTAGGTCATAGAGATAGTTACCCATTTAATGTGGGGGCCATATGGAGGGAATATTAGACAACTGTATTTACTGCAGTCCTTTACTTCCTCCCTGCCTGACTCCTGGTTCCTCTGAAAAGGTGTTGAATTTTCCAGGGAAAGTTACAGACATCCAACTATGTATTTCTCTTTGTGCTTGATGTAAGTGAAAGTCAGTATTTCATGTAGGTCATAGAGATAAAAAGTTATCCAAATAATGCGGCTACAAGGTGGTTATGAGGTGGTTAGAGTCCTCCAAAACAGAAACTGATCATGTAGAATATGTGTAAATTCACTTTTTCAGTATGAGTTCATATCAGGACGGGGCAAAATATGAGACAACTGTAATTCCTGCAGTCCTTTACTTCCTTCCTGCTGATTGAAAGCCTGGCTCCTATGGAAAAGAGTTAGACATCTTCCTATAGTGCCTGCTGTAAGTCAAATTTAGTATCACATGTAGGTCATAGAGATAATTAATGATCCATTAAATGTAGGGGGCAAGATGTGGCAGTATATGAGACAACTGTAATTAACGCAGTCCTTTACTTCCTCCCTGCTGATTGAAAGCTTGATTCCTGATTCCTATGGGAAAAAGTTAGGCTTTTTCTCATAGTACCTGCTGTAAGTAAAATTTAGTATTACATGTAGGGTTGAATTTCACTTTCTGGGGGAAGTTGCCAACATCTTGCAAGGTATTTGTCTATGTGATTGATGTGCTGTAAATAAAATGCAGCATTACATGTATATTATGTAGATAAATAGCTATTCATATAATGCGGAGGTGACATGGTAAAGAACAAAGAACAGATCATGTAGAATTATGTGTAAATTCACATTTAGAACTTAAAATACTACATGATGTCATATCAGGATTGGGCAAAATATGATCACACCGTAATTACTACATCCCTTTACTTCCTCCCTGCTGATTGAAAGGCTGGCTTCTGATTCCTATGGAAAGGTGTTGAAACTTTCAGGGGAAGTTTCTGACATTCCACAAGGTATTTCCCTATGTGATTGATATAAGTGAAAAGCATTACGGTATTTCATGTAGGTCATGCAGTTATATAGGCATACAGTAAATGTAAATAATAAGGCTATAAGATGGTTAATATTCACCAAAGCCAAAACAGATCATGTAGAATTCTTTGTAATTTCACTTTTCTAACATTGAATTAAACATAAGTTCTTATCACAAGTTAGCTGAATAGGAGAAGCCTGTAATTACTGCCTCCCTTTACTTCCTCCCTGCTCAATTTCCTTACACTTTTTCTATAAATGTCTGCAATTTGAAGGGTCAAAGCTTAAAACTGATTCACTCAGGAATATCTCTGCACACCAAGAATGAATAAAAGGTTAGTTCTCAAATTCTCGATATAAAAGATTATAACAGGAGGGCGATAAACGGAACAGACTCCAATCTCATTTCCACATTCCGTCCCAGTGCAGGATTCTTGCAGGTTTTGTAACTATTTTTACATTGATGGTTCTGTACACGATGCCTGGAGCTTGTGAATCTCCTCCGAGAACATATCTTGCTGCAAGCTAAATGTACCTTGTGTTAGGGATCTCTTAAAGGGATTAAAAAGTAGAATTCCTATACATAGAAACATATTTGGCTTATGGGAAGTAACTAAGGCTGCATTCATATCATGTTGATACTCTCCTGGCATATATACGTTGAGTATCCGTAGACATTCCTTTTTTCTATGGGAAACATAGGATGGATGCATCCATCTTTCCATCCAGCTCACTCATAGTCAGAAATATATACACCCAGCGGAGGCAAATAAAGCATATAATGACGGATGCTAAATATTGCATCCGCCACCAGCCTCTGCTAAGCATACACTTCATATAAGGACAGTGACATGACTGGGGGAAATACCCTGATCAATGAGACAACCACAATATAATTCCGAACAACAATATGACCTGGAACCCTATGTATCGGCCTAATCTGGAACCTTGAACCCTAACCTGATTTGGAATCATGAAACTGAACATGAGTTAATTTCATGCCTGAACCAGAACCCCCGACATGACCCCGAACCATGAACCTGAGCCTGTTTCCTGTCTAATCTGGAACCCTGAACCTCAGTATTACCCAAAACTCCAAACCTGCACCTGAATCTATTTCCTGCCTGATCCGCAACCCTGAACCCCAACATAACCTGGAACCCTCTATCTGTCTTATCCAGAAACATGAACCCTAACCTCACTGGAATCATAAAGTCTGTTTCATGCTTGATTCAGAACCCTGAACCACAACATGACCCAGAACCCTGAACCTGTACCTGAGTATTTATGCTGTCTAATCCAGAACCCTGAACCACAACATGACCCAGAACCCTGAACCACAACATGACCCAGAACCCTGAACCACAACATGACCCAGAACCCTCAACCTGTACCTGAGTCTTTATGCTGTCTAATCCAGAACCCTGAACCACAACATGACCCAGAACCCTGAACCTGTACCTGAGTCTTTATGCTGTCTAATCCAGAACCCTGAACCCCCAACATGTCCTCATCCAGAATCTTGAACTCCAACCTGATCGGGAACCATGATCATATACCTGAGAGCCTGTTTCTTATCTGATCCAGAACACTGAAACCAAACATGACCCAGAACCTTGTATCTTGTCTGATCAGGAACCCTGAACCCTAACCTGACCCAAAACCCCCAACCTGTATCTGAGCCTGTTTCATTACTTCTACTACTGAAGAGAAGGATTCCCCAACTCCATAAACTTTTCAATGACATCAATGGGTAAAACTTGACAAATCTAGTATCTGAATTGAGGGCTATTTTTCTTTAGATTTTAAAAAGTGGTTACCATAGCGATGCTAAACTTCTCTATTATTATTATTCTGCTTATTGTCCTTGTGTACAGAAAAGCCCAGCACATTATAGTTGTACTTGTAAAAATATAATTATTTCATGCCCGGCACATTCTCCTCGGTGAGCATTCATTTTATTTCTGTCAATAATTTAATACATAAATTTCCATGTAAATGGGAATGTTTGTAGAAATGAATGAATTAATGAGAATATTGTCCAAAGCCGTGAGCGGTAATGGAGCGTACAGCCTCTCCGACTCCTCCGTCGGCAGCTAGAGGCATAATAAGGGGTTTAGCGTGGAGTGAAGTGCCGAAGAAGAGAGAAAATTAGAAGAACGTCCCCTTACGCTTAATGTAGTTTTATGTCGTTTTATATAATGTTCTGGTCTCCTGCTCTCTGGATTCCAGAAGGTGAACAACGTGGTGGGGGGTGGCGGATAGTTTGGGGTCTTAGAAGAGAATCTGCCACTTACTATCTGTCTGTATGTCCTAGCTAGGCTCAGACTGGTCCACATAGGAGCAGGTGAATCCCCTGGTAGGTCCCCGAACCAAAGTGGGCGTAAGCCCCCCCCCCCCCCACTTCCTGAATACATACTGTACTTACTCTCAAAAAAATGGGTAGTTAATTCAACATACACCCCAGTTCTCGATTATGTAAGTTCAATGAGTTTCTGAGATGATATGTAGGTGCAGAGGTCAGTCAGTATCTTCCTCCTCTCTAGGTCCACCTCACCAGTGAACTGCAACCTTGGCGGCCACCATCAGCTGTTGTCTGGCACCCGTTTCTTAGGGTCCTAGTCCAAACAAGAGCCTGTCAGTAGGCTACTGACATGACATCTGTTAGAGAATAAGTCAGAGGTGAGGGCTGGCAACCGGATACTGACAGGACCCCTTTAAAAGAAACAGTCAGAGGGAAGTGCTGGGCAGCGGCCTACTGACAGGATCCCATTACAGATACAGACAGAGGGAAGGGCAAGGCAGCAGGATACTGACAGGATCCCATTACAGATACAGACAGAGGGAAGTGCTGGGCAGCAGGATACTGACAGGATCCCATTACAGATACAGACAGAGGGAAGTGCTGGGCAGCAGGATACTGACAGGACTCCCATAACAGATACAGACAGAGGGAAGTGCTGGGCAGCAGGATACTGACAGGATCCCCATAACAGATACAGACAGAGGGAAGTGCTGGGCAGCAGGATACTGACAGGATCCCCATAACAGATACAGACAGAGAGAAGTGCTAGAGAGTAGAATACTGATAGGATCCACACAACAGAAACAGAAGGAAATGCTGGGCAGCAGGTTACTGACAGGACCCCCATTACAGACAGAGGAAAGGACTAGGCAGCAGGATACTGATAGGATCCACAGAATAGAAACAGAAAAAGGGAAGCGCAAGGCTGAAGAATACAGACAGGACCCCAAAGCTGAAACAGACAGATGGAAGTGCTAGGTAGAAGCATACTGATGGGACCACATAAAGCCTCTTTCAATGTTTGCTATGTCCGGGTCAGGACCTCTCGGCTGGAGAGAGGGAGGGATAAGCTGTTCACCATATCATGGCCGGAGGCCATAGTTGTCTATGGGGACCGATATCCAGAAGCAAATTCTGCGGCTCAATTTACAACCCCCCCAACGTTCGCGTGAAAGGAGCCTTAGAGAAAGTTTTTGAGGAAAGGGATGGGAAGCAGGATACTGATTAGAATAATGTGCAGTCCACTAGGCCCCCATAATTAATCTTATTGGTGAGCCCAGAACTGGTAATGTGTTAGATGAGAATTTCCCTTGGCAGCAGTACAACACAACAGTTTGGCTCTTCTGGAAAAGGGAACTTGTTGTCAGGCAGCAAAGGCTGATATAAAATGACAAGCAACCATAAACTTACCTCTCTTCTCCACTGTGGTCCAGTGTGGCCCCTCCTGTCATGTGGACAGCAGCCCAATACCGGCCACAGCTGATCACTGCTGGGGCTAACGATAGGTCACCTGCCATCAACATGATCGCTGTAGTCTCTATTTGCAAAGACAGGTGCTGCACTATACTAGAGCGGAGGCTGGCGTTAGGGGGCGGCAAACTGGGCACCTGCTCAGGGCCCCCTATCCTAAAGGGGCCCCGAGCATGTGGATTTTTCTGAGCAGAGGATGTTTGGCTCTTTTAATACTCCTTGGGTGAATTTCCGGGTGAAGATGCTGATCATCTGTCTCCTGTCTATGTATCTATCATCTATCTGTCTAGTTATCATCTCCTATAATTTGTCTATTTTCTATCTATATATCTATCAAAGCATTTATCTATCTAGCTCTTTGTCTATATATCTTCTATCTATCTCCTATCTTTTATTTATCCATCTATCAATCGATCTTCTATCTCTCTTCTACTGTATCCATCTCTCATATCTATCCTCTATCCTCTATCTCGCTATCTATATATAATCTACTTTATATTTCTGCAACTATATATCTATATCATCTTTCATATTTCTCTTCTATCATCCATCTCCCTATCAT
Source organism: Engystomops pustulosus (assembly GCA_019512145.1). Classification (NCBI taxonomy): domain Eukaryota; kingdom Metazoa; phylum Chordata; class Amphibia; order Anura; family Leptodactylidae; genus Engystomops; species Engystomops pustulosus. The sequence continues at coordinate 102,208 of WNYA01000377.1, forward strand.
CTGTCCATCTCCTATAACATTCTCCTACAGTACTATATTACTGATACTTACCTACTACTGTGTGTAACTACAAAGTGTTATTATTGTGCAGGACTATAGGAGCCTCTTACTGACTGTGACTGGTCAGAAAATAGTTTTATTTTGGGGCCCCACTTTTAGTTTCACCCAGGGCCCCACTTTGCCTTAAACCGGCCCTGGGCGGAGGTATGCATAGGCCCCTGCCAACTGACAACCCCTTTAAGGACAACCTTCGGGAGATGACACTAAACCAAACTGAGACTGAAACTTCTTTATGAACCCTCGGACTATTACATTTGGTACCAATAAGTATCATTATCCGGTTTTATCGGATACTTTTTATGGATAATTTATTTGCAGCCCATTTCCCATGAAGCTCCTTGTCTGATTATTATTTACGGTCGGTTGTTACCTTTTCCTCATACACAGAAGGTCGGAGCAGACGCTTTTGAGTGCTTTTTATGACTCCATTTTTATTGCTCTTCTCCAATTACGATGTATTTACATATTTTAACCATTTCACCCCCAACCAATAAAAACTCATTAATCCACAATCTCCATTGTTAAACGTTGTTTCTTTCCTCTTTCAGCTTGTTTTTTTTTTTTTTTACCGTCATTTCTGCCTCATTACTGTTCTAACAAGACCCTCGAAGACGTCTTGCCACTCGCCGTCCAGTCACGGTGAACTTGAGTTGTTTTTCTCGCTCTTGTTAGCTCCCTGGATCTGGCATGTGGCATTTAACAAGACGTTGGGACGAGTGTGGAGGCTCCGGCGCTGGCAATCTGGACAGGTTGTGATGAATTTTAATTAGGCAGAGAAATATGCATTAATGTTCTGGTGCCTGAACTGTTAAGACCACATATGTCTCGTCCCTACGCTGAGCGCCAAGCGCTGGCGAGAGTATGACTGCGGCCGCACGGCGTTCATTAATATCCAAGTGGAATCAGTTTTCATTGCTCTTAACACTGTGAACTTTAAGCAAAATAAATCATTATAGATCGAGGCCAGAGGTTGCGACTACGAGATGAATATGTATATTGCATGTAGAAATTATTGAGAGGCAGATCCATTGACTGCATGACCCATCTCAGTCAGAAACCATACTAGATACTGATAATAATTATCCAGGTTGCTGTCACACGGTTATAAATCCGGAGCTCATCAGCCTCCCTGACTGTATACTTATGGTATGGAAAATATAGAAACATTTTTCCAGCATAAAGTGATAACACAACACTTAATTAAGGGCAGCACAGTGGCTCGGTGTTAGCATTAGAGCCTTGCAGCGCTGGGGACCTGGGCAACATCTGCAAAGAGTTTGTGGGGGTCATTTATATAGGGCCCGATTCGCGTTTTCCCGGAAAACCCGATGGATTCGGAGAAACCGCTGCATTTAAAAAAAAAGTGGCGGGCCTTGGCGGACTTCAGCGCAGCAGCAACACTTGGTGGACGTCAGAGGAACTGCCGGAATCGCCGGAAGACCCGAATCCACCGCAGAGAAGGCGCTGCTGGATCGCGAATGGACCGGCTAAGTAAATCTGCCCCTGTATGTTCTCGCCGTGTTTGTGTGGGTTTCCTCCAGGTCCTACAGTTTTCTCCCAGACTCCAAAACATACTGGTAGGTTGATTAGATTGTGAGCCCCATTGGGGATAGGGACTGATTTGGCAAACTCTGTGCAGCGCTGTGTAATCTGTGTGCTCTATATTAATAAAGTATTATTATTGTTATTAATTTGGGGACATTTATCATATGTTACCATATTGTGCTCCGCCCTGTGATGTAATCTCCACCTCTCCACCACAATCTGGCCTCCCGATGTATCCAGAAGGCGGCTGCCCGGGAGTGAATGGTCACAAGTGCTAACGAGGTTCAAAGACACCACCGGGCACGCCCCCTTCAAACCTTTCCACGCCCATTTGGCATGGAGGTGACGTAAAGTGGGAAATAATGGCAATTCCTGGTGGTTCATGAGCAATTGCAATAATTTCAGGGCTTGGTCACCGGGAAATTGGCTAATGAGCCCTGATAAATGTTCCTCAATAATGTTAAAATCGAGTCAACTTGTTGGGTAGAAATTGGTCACAGTTTGATGCCACCAATCTAAGAGGGAGAGGAGGAGTCAGACCAGTTCATTTGACGGTGCGTGAAGGGAGGAGTAAAGAGAAGGAGTAACAAAAACGATGGTCAACAACTAGCCGATAAGGAATGGTTGGAGGACAACCAGATAACCCTCAAGCAGCCCAGGCATATCAGTTAGGTTCTACATTTGCATAGACCTTATCTCTACAAAAGTCCATGAAAATCCTCCCTATGTGGTCATCAGTGCTCATAAAAACTAGAAGAGATGGTGCTGTACCCAAATAGTCATTAACTTCTATTCTGAGGCATTATGAGATTGCTAGAAGAAATGGTCATGTGATGCTTTGCTGAGACATTATGAGATTGCTAGCAATCAAGATAAAAGTGGATTCAAGGTCAGTAGATATCAAAGAACTATTGTCAAGTGGTGGGTGCAGGGAATGCCTCCTTTTGTATGTATATTATGCCCTACAATATAAAGTACACTCTCTCTAGTGGTCAGGATATGTTTCTGCAGCTTATTTGAAGCATCCAATATTAAAAATAAATCATCCACATAATAGCCATAAAAATGCTCCAACTATATAATATAGTCTAAAATATCTTCTCACTAGTTTGGTTGTTTTGTTACTAATGACCCTTCACAGCTACAACAACAGACATCAGTCTGCACCTAGAGATAAAGGAAATAATGAAAGTCCCTCGTAATTGAAATTAATGCTAATTTACATTCATATCGGCAGGGAATTAAAATAGCATCGCTATGATTAAAAGAAATCCCACCTGTTACCGAATCTAATTAGACAACTCGCACAACTTCAGACGGGACCGGGGAAGATGTGAAACCCCGGCCGCTAATCAGACATTACTAGTTCATCAAACATTATAACCTTCTGATGATCTGAAACCAAGAGACTTAGAAGCACAAAACTAATACAAAAACTACATAAAATAATGCAGTAAATCTAGAGACACGTTCCCCAGATGTCCTTATGGAAGTGTGAACTGGGTGTGATAATTACTAGGTGCATCATATCACGCCTGGAAGGAAATTGGCATGAGAAAGATTGTGGGGGTCGTAAAAGGGAGCGTTCCCAGATTGTATAACAATAATAACCGCACTATGGCAGAATATAATATGTGAATATTATACAAATCTGAATTGTCCCTTTTAGATTTGAACTCATTTTGAAATATTATTAGTGGAAATAGTCCGAGCCGCCATGATGTCCAGTCCCAAGGCACATTCTGACTAAAATTTATGAACGTTTTATTTTTATCTTTATTTTGTTTTCTGTATTATAACCTACATGTACATTCCTTGTAGAATCTGCCTCCCAACAACAACACACAGAATTATTTACAGGCAGTCCCCGGGTTATGTGCAAGATTGGTTCTGTAGGTTTGTTCTTAAGTTGAATTTGTATGTAAGTCAGAAGTGTGGGGCAGATTTACTTACCCGATCCGTTAGCGATCCAGCGGCGCGTTCTCTGCGCTGGATTCGGGTCCGGCCGGGATTCATCAAGGTAGTTCCTCCGCCGTCCACCAGGTGGCGCTGCTGCGCTGAAAAGCATCTGAACACGCTGGAGTTCACCGGGCCGGACCAAGTGAAGGTAAGCGCGTCCCAAGCGACACATTTCTTTGCGGCGGTTTTTCCGAATCCGTCGGGTTTTTGCTCGGCCACGCCCCCCCCCATTTCCGTTGCGTGCATGCCGGCGCAGATGCGCCACAATCCGATCGCGTGCGCCGAAATCCCGGGGCAATACAGGGGAAATCGGCGCAAATCGGAAATATTTGGGTAACACGTCGGGAAAACGCGAATCGGGCCCTTAGTAAATGACCCCCTGTATGTTTTATAATTGCAACCCCAGTCAAAAATGTTTAGGTCTCTATGACAATTGAATTTGGTCCTGTCGCGATCCCGTGGTGTGTTGTCTGACGAGGATTCGTGTCTGGGGCGATTCACTAACCTCGTGCGCCCGAGTTCCTGCATCCGTCACTTCTGCCCCGAGGTCCGCCGGAGTTCACCTTCTTCTTCCTGGTGCATGTGAGTGCTTGATCTTGCGACACAAATCCTTTTTTAAATTCCGCGGTTTTCCGAATCCGTCGGGTTGTCCGATGGCCACGCCCCCCAATTTCTGTCGCTTGCAAGCAGACGTCAATGCATCAAAATCCGATCGCGTGCGCCAAAATCCCAGGGCAATTCGGCGCAAAACAGAAATCGTCGGGATACCCACGAAATGAGCTCCATTATTTACTAACGGTCCCACGGATCGCACTTTCGTCGTCTTTTAGAAATTTGCGGGATTTGCGCTGCTGGGACAGGGATTTAGAAGCGGATTGTGTCGCCCCCGATCTGATTTTGGTGCTATCGCGCTGACTTTCAAGCGTCAGAAATTGGGGGGGGGGGCAGCCGTAAGACGATCTGACGGATTCGGACAGAGTGCAGGATTTAACTTTAAAATTGTGTCACAAGACAATGCACTTACATGCACCGGGAAGAAGAAGGTGAACTCCGGCGGACCTGAGCGGGGAAGCGACACATGCAGGATATCGGGCGCATGATCTTAGTAAATTGCGGCACAGGGCATTATCGTCGGACAACGCACAGCGGGGATCGTGACAGGACCGGGTAAGTAAATGTGCCCCATTGGATTCACATCAGGAAATCCAGTGCTGGCGCCTCATCTCGGGATGTGTGATTTAGCCCACATGCAGTCCATTTCCTTCTGATCCCTCTTGAGGATTTAATCAATTAGCAAAAATATCTACTTCTGTAAGGATGGGGGGCAGAGTGCACATTAATGACCAAAAAAAGAACTTTTTGGATCTTACCAATTGGCTGCAATAATACAAAGAGTGAAAAATTTAAAGGGATCTGAATACTTTCTGTACCCTCTGTTTATATGTTTTATTAAAAAACAAACAAACATATCATACAAAAGTGGGAAATGGGTGATGGGAGTTGCTGCATTGGACTTAATGGGGTTGTTCAGGGACTCTGTTTTTCTTAAAGAGTAACTGTAAAGGTTCTTTTTTTTTACAAATCAATAGCTCTTGGGATGTAAAACAACTTGCCTGTTATCTTAGTTACCTATATTCAGTAGTTTCTTTGCTATCCCCCTCAGATTACCTCAGTGCTGCAGGAGCTGCTTACACCCTGTGAGTCCATACTTTGTTTACACTTTGTTTCTCATCAGTTTCATGAGAGGGGAGAAGCTGCTGCTCCCTGCTCACAGAGGAGGAGGTCATGTGACAGTGAATGCAGAGCTGGATGTGTGAATACAGATGTCTCCTGCACAGAATAGTGAGGTACAAGATTTCCCTTGCTCCCTATCAGTCCCTCCATCTCAGTCTGTAATTCTACAGAACTTTCTCTGTCTCTAATCTCATGCTGCTTCCTCCCCCACCTTGTCATCTGCAGTATCAGCTCTGTGCACATAAGCTATTAACCCTTAGTGCTCAAAAAGCACATGCGTAGACTTTATGTACTAATAATTTCTTCCACTTATTACATGTTCCCTGCTCCTCCATGTGATGGAAGCTGCAAGGCTGTCACCATATGTATCCTGCCTGTATGTGCACTGTGCAGTGTCCAGTTGATTTACTTGTGGGAAACTAAATGGATTTAATGCTAAATTACTTTGAGAGAGAACACAAGGTATCATGAGATCTGTGGGCAAGCTAACTGGGCTCAACTTGAGGGCATAGACTGACAGATATTAGTCTCCGACCACTTCACCTCTGGTGAGAAAGATTTTTGTCAAACACTTTCAGAATAGAAAATGCCATAACTTTGGAAAAAAAAGGGTGAGCTGCACAAAGTCGGCATCAAATGGGAATTCACACATAATAATTTGGTAAAATCACTAGAGCAAGGTAAGAATAAGTTCCTTTTCATGTTAACAGAACCCAGGGCCACTCCTATTGGCTAGGTCATTGTTTTTTTGGTACTTCCTGATGATAATAATTTCATGATCCTGGACAATTCCTTTAAAGCCTCATTGCAGTTTTAGTCTTTCCAGGAGTGCAGGGATTCAGAATAATCACATACTGTATAGGCAACCAATATATTTTACTGTGTTTATAACTCCCCTATTTATGGAAACCAAAACAATACAGCAATTTCTATGGAAGCTACATCCTGATTTTTGGTAAACTTCCATCCTAGCATTAGTAAACTTGGTAAAAATTTGACATGATTATCAGGTTTGCCTGGAGTGATTCAGAAACACTAAACAGTGCTATGTCTAGTGCTGTACCTCAGGGGTGGAGCCTAACACCAGGACTCAAGCAGAAAGCACCGCCCCCTAAGACCCTGCACTCTGCATTACACCGTTTTATGAGAACAGCAATTGCCTGTAGTGTAGTAATATATGAAATGGGAGATAAGATTATCAATGTTTTACTTACTATTAAGTGAATGAGATATCCAGAAATAACTTCTGGTAATTTTCCATAATTCTTATTGGTAATTAACATAACCACCTGCCAACCTCCGCTTCTGTTTCATATCTCACAGCAAGACATCTAAGTTTCTTCTCAGTTCCTGCAGCATGTTATCTTCATCTTTCCCTTCTTGGGCTTGGCAGACCTTCCTATCACTACTTTGTTTTCTTCTGCAGATGGTGAATCTCTCAGGATTTATTTTTTCAGTCCAAAAAAATAAAATTATTTGGCACGAAGAAGCTTTATGATTCTTAGAAAGGAATCAAATGTCTCATTTTTCTTGAATAATATTTTTTTTAATTTCCTTTTAATAGTTTACCATATTTAGCATATATTATAATTTATACTTAAAGGGGCGTTCTGGGCAAAAAAAAAAATATTGATCACTAATCTATAGAATAGGTCTTCCATTTCAGATTAGTGGGGGTCCAACTCCAGCATTCCCACAGCTCAGCTGTTCTGATAGAGACTGGAACAGGAAGCAGACAGCTCTACTTCCTGTATAGTGGTCAGATCAGGGTACTGCATTTTTATTTGAATGGCAGCAAAACGGCAGTGAGTTTTTTCAACCACTGCACAAAGAACTGATCTGTCTTCTCTAATATCTGCCATTTCCTCTAGTTATCGGTGATGGTAGGAATATTTGAATTTAAATATTATTAATATTTAAACTTAAATATTTTAAAAAAAAATTAAATAAATTAAAAAAATGGAATAATTTTCCAGCTTCTGATGTACATTAGGAATATTTAATAAAAAAAATTCAATAAATTCAAAATATGCGATAATTTTCCAGCTTCTGATGTATATTATATAATGTTTTTTTATATTATTATAATAATATATCATTAAAATAATATTCTAATAATTTTTTTTTATGAGTTTAAAAAATCCAGGACAAAACTGAACTGCCGTCTAATTGACCTTTTTGTGGTCTTTTGCAGATTTTCGCGCTGCACTTTATGAAGCTATTTATACATAGATTGTAATATTTGCTTGGAACAGCTTTGGCAGGAAGATAGTGACTCTATTTGAAGAATTTCCCAGCATTTGGCTTCCATCTAGTTTTCTGCCAAATGCGACTGATTGTAAATACAATAAGTAAAATTAAGGAAATTTAAGTTTCATTGGATAGAAATGGAAGTGGATATTCCATGAATCATTTTTATAACAATCATTCTGATAATAATAAATAGTGTTTATGACATATAACATATTTTTAATTTACCTTCTTAATTTCCCAGCAAAGGAATCTTCTCTGCCACTATACGGGCTTTGCTCCTTTCCTGACAAGCAGGGCAAAAATCTGTTTCTATTAGTTGGTTGGCAGTGAATCACTATGTTAGAGACTTTTCTGTGGCGAGGGTGACTGAGCATGTGTGTCCATGACTTATTTAGCTGGACATGCACATTGCTACACTCTCTGACCACCAGGTGGTGCCATACTATGGATGTTACTGACAAAATCCTACACTGGATCATGGGAGAGTTTCATTCTTATGATCTGGCTCAGGGGTATCAACCCTCCAAAGGGTTATTGCCTCACATTCCTTATTGCACTCTATTCCTCTAGCAGGCGCATATGCCTAAAGGCAAGGACATGGGTACACTCCTTAAAGGGAACATGTCAGCAGAAATTGTTCTAATAAACCACTACCAGGAAGTTGTTAAGCATCTTAACACCATCCAGATCAGATTTCTCTGATAGCCCAGTGTGGTAGCTACATCCAGAAAATGAAATTAGTTGTATAAAGTCATAGAGGCAGAGGGTTTAGCTCTAAAGTCAAGCTCTCCTTGACTTTCAGCTCAAGGAGAGCACGAGTTGAGAACTGCTCCTCTCCTTGAGAACAGCTTCTCCGCTGTGACTGGCATCATTCAAGGGACTTCAGAAGAGCCGGTTAGTGATGCTTTAGATGCTTTAAGAAATATTGTACAGCGGGGAGAGCTTGACTTCAGCACTAAACTCTCTACATCCAATTTACAATTTACTCATTGCAGAGTTGATTTTAAGGATTATCTGGATGATTTCTGGTCACCACACTGGGTCATGAAGGAAACATGATGGTGATAATGTGCTTGAAAATATAATGCAGTCAGTCTAATAGATCAATTTCTGCTGACAGGTTCCCTTTCAATTAAAAGAGTAGTAAAGAGTTTGAAAAATAAAGCTTCCTTTAAAAACTAAGACAAACTTGTCTATGTTTCTTTTGCAGAGTAGCTTGGTTAAACTGATTGGGGATGAGCTGCCATGTCTGCATCAGGATATGTAAAGGGGTTCTCCACTTTTAGAAAATGATTGATATGGTTTGTGTAAAAAAAGTTATGCATTTTTCCGATATACTTTGTGTATCAATTCCTCACAGTTTTCTAGATCTTCATTGTTTACTTCCTGTGGATAAAAGCCGTGCACCTCTGAGACATCACATGACCAGGGATATAACGGACTGTGCACCTGTTTGACATCACATGACCAGAGATATAACGGACTGCGAACCTGTGTAACATCACATGACCAGGGCTATAACAGACTGCGCACCTGTGTGACATCATATGACCAGGGGGGATTATAACGAGCGGGTGCACCTGTGGACATACAAATGAACAGGGATATAACAAGCAGTGCACCTGTGTAACATCACATGACCAGGTCTATAACGGACTGTGCACCTGTGTGACATCACATGACCAGGCATATAACGGACTGTGCACCTGTGTAACATCACATGACCAGGGATATAACGGACTGTGCACCTGTGTGACATCATATGACCAGGGATATAACGGACTGTGCACCTGTGTGACATCACATGACTAGGGGTATAACGAGCCATGAACCTGTGTGAAATCACATGACCAGGGATATAATGAGTTGTGCACCTGTGTGATATCACATAACCAGAGATATAATGATCTGTGCACCTGTGTGACATGACATGACATGACCAGAGATATAATGAGTTGTGCATCTGTGGGACATGACATGACCAGAGATATAATGATCTGTGCATCTGTGTGACATAACATGACCAGAGATATAATGAGTTGTAAAATAATTTATTTTTCAAGTATATAAATGATAAGAAACTAAGAACAGAGAGTGTGGGTCCCCTTAGAAATAACATGGGGGTCATGAGGAAAGGGCCAATCTACTGAATGTCGCCTTCTCAACTGTCTTTACCCAGGAAAATCCCCTGGTGGAAGACACAATGAGGAATAATGTAAATTCTCTTTGGAATGTCAACAGTTTAATCCAGGAAGAGGTACGGCGCCGCCTCGCAAGCACTAAGATAGATAAATCACCTGGGCCAGATGGCATACACCCCCGGGTTCTGCATGAACTATGTACCGTGATAGACAGACCGTTATTTTTAATATTTGAAGATTCACTGAGGACTGGTTATGTTCCACAGGACTGGCGCATAGCAAATGTGGTACCAATATACAAAAAAGGATCAAATAGCGATCCTGGAAACTACAGACCCGTGAGTCTAACTGCTGTGGTGGGGAAAATATTTGAGGGGTTTGTTAGAGATGCTATCCTGGAGTATCTCACTGTGCACAACCTTATAACCCAGCGTCAGCATGGGTTTATGAGAGATCGGTCCTGTCAGACTAATCTGATTGGTTTCTACGAGGAGGTAAGTTCAAGACTGGATCTGGGGGACGCTGTGGATGTTGTATATCTGGACTTTTCAAAGGCATTTGACACCGTCCCACATAAAAGGTTGGTATATAAAATAAGACTGCTGGGAATAGGAGAAAATCTGTGTATTTGGGTAAGTAATTGGCTTAGTGATAGAAAACAGAGGGTTGTCATTAATGGCACATTCTCAGATTGGGTTGATGTTACCAGTGGAGTGCCACAGGGGTCAGTATTGGGGCCACTTCTTTTTAATATTTTTATTAATGACCTTGTAGTGGGTTTACACAGTCAAGTTTCAATATTTGCAGCTGATTAAAGCGGGGTAAAGTAATAAATACTGAGGTCGATAGTTTAGCATTACAGAGGGATTTGTGGAAGCTTGAGGGATGGGCAGAGAAATGGTTGATGAGGTTTAATGTAGATAAATGTAAAGTTGTGCACTTGGGCCATGGAAACAAAAAGTATAATTATGTTCTAAACGGTCAATTACTTAGTAAAACTGGAGCTGAAAAGGACTTGGGGGTATTGGTGGATGGGAAACTTAATTTAAGTGACCAGAGCCAGGCGGCTGCTGCCGAAGCAAATAAAATTATGGGCTCTATGAAGAGAGGAATAGATTCTCATGATAAAGACATAGTTTTGCCCTTTTACAAATCGCTGGTCAGACCACACATGGAATATTGTGTACAGTTTTGGGCACCAGTGTATAAAAAGGACATAGTAGAGCTGGAACGGGTGCAGAGGAGAGCAACCAGGATTATTAGGGGAATGGGGGAACTAGAATACAATGACAGATTACAAAATTTGGGATTATTCAGTTTAGAAAAAAGACGACTGAGGGGAGACCTCATTACAATGTACAAATACCTGAACGGACAGTACAAGGATCTCTCCAAAGATCTTTTTATACCTAGGCCTGTGACCAGGACAAGGGGGCATCCTCTGCGCCTAGATGAGAGGCGATTCTACCATCACCATAGACAGGGACATCCTCTACGCCTAGAGGAGAGGCGGCTCTACCATCACCATAGACATGGGGCAGCCTCTACACCTAGTAGGAGAGGATGTTCTACCCGCACCATATGACAGGGGCATCCTCATCACACCTAGAGAAAGGTGATTCTACCATCACCATAGACAGGGGGCATCCTCTAACACCTAGAGGAGAGGGGTTCTACCATCACCATAGACAGGGGCATCCTCTACACCTAGAGGATAGGAGTTTCTACCATAGCCATAGAAGGGGCATCCTCTACACCTAGAGGAAGGTGATTCTACCATCAGCCATAGACAGGGGGCATCCTCTACACCTAGAGGAGAGTATTCTACCATCACCATAGACAGGGACATCCTCTACACCTGAGAAGAGGTGATTCTACCATCAACATAGACAGGGGGCATCCTCTACACCTAGAGGAGAGGTGATTCTACCATCACCATAGACAGGGGGCATCCTCTACACCTAAGTAGAGGATGCTACCATCACCATGGACAGGGGGAATCCTCTACACCTAGAGGAGAGTGATTCTACCATCACCATAGACCTGGGGCATCCTCTACACCTGAGGAGAGGTGAGTTCTACCATCACCATAGACAGGGGCATCCTCTACCCTAGAGAAGGTATTCTACATCACCATAGACAGGGGCATCCTCTACACCTAGAGGAGAGGCGTTCTACCATCAACCATAGACAGGGGCATCCTCTACACCTAGAGGAGAGGAAGGTTCTACCCTCACCATAGACAGGGGGCATCCTCTACACCTAGAGGAGAGGGGTTTCTACCATCACCATAGACAGGGGCATCCTCTACACCTAAGGAAGAGGTTTCTACCATCACCATAGACAGGGGGCATCCTCTACCACCTGAGGAGAAGAGGTTCTAACCATCACCATAGACAGGGGCATCCTCTACACCTAGAGGAGAGGAGGTTCTACAAACCATACCATAGGACAGGGGCCATCTCTCACACTAGAGATCAGGGTCTTCATACCCATCACCATAACCGGGGGCATCCTCTCCACCTAGAGAGGGAGGTTCTACCATCACCATAGACAAGGGGCATCCTCCTCTAACACTAAGGCATAGGATGGTTCCTACCACCCATCCCCCATATAGACAGTTTATGGGGCATCCTCTCCCCACACCCCTCGTCTGCCCTTACTTTCTCCGTGCGCCCATATCCACCCTCATACCTTTCTTCCTTCCTCTCCCACCTCTCTAGTCTCTTCTTACTCTTTCTATGCTACCTCCCTTTATGTCGGAAAGGGGGACAAAAGTATGTCGTAGCGGGAATAAATCTTGGTGGTAGGGAACGGAATTTGCTCGGGGCTCGGCCCCCCTCGCCCAGCTCCCGTTATCGTATTCCTCGTACACCTAGAAGGAGAGGAGATTCTTCCATCACCAGAGACAGGAACAATCCTCTCACCTAAGAGGTTCTACCATCACCATCGGACCGGGGATTCTTCTCTACCCTAGAGAGAGTCGGTTCTAAACCATCACCATAGACATGGGTGCATCCTCTACACACCTAGAGGAGGATTTTCTATTCTAAGATAACTTACGTACCTAGTCTCGCCCACATTCTAAGTCCCATCACCATAGACAGGGTGATCCTCTACACCTAGAGGAATGAGGTTCTACCATCACCATAACATGGGCAGTCCTCTACACCTAGAGGAGAGGAGATTCTTTCTTCCCATTCCCTCAAGTACTGGAACAATCCTCTACACCCTAAGATGGAGCGTTCACCATCACCATAGACGGGGGCTTCCTCTACAATCACCTAGAGAAGAGGCGTTGACTCATACCTCACCATAAGACGTTGGGCCATCATCTCCACTCATACATCAACTAGAGTAAGGAATTTCTACCATCACCATACACGACGACAGGGGGGGCCTCCTCTACACCTAGAGGAGAGGAGGGTTCTAAGATACCATCACCCATAGACAGGTTGCATCCTCTGACACTCAGATAGAGGATGTTTCTACCATCACCATAGACGAAGTGTTCTTTCGAACTGGACGACAGTGAGGACTATGGAACTCCTCTGCCGCTAGGAGAGGGTTGTTTTGCCGAATCTATGTACATGTTCAAGAGAGGCACTGATGACTTTCTTGAGAAAGAAAAAATATCACGAGGTTGGAACTTGTATGGACTTTGCGTTTTTTACATGCCCTTATATACTCATGATACTATGACTCGTGCACCTGTGTGCATCACATGACCAGGGATATACAGAGGCACTCTGTGTGACTATTCAATGACAAGCGGGATATAACAGCCTGTGCCCTGTTGTGACATCACATGACCAGGGATATACAAGCTGTGCACCGTTTGACATCAACATGACAAAGATATAACAAGCTGTGCACCTGTGTGACATCAACATGACCAGGGGATGAACAAGCTGTTGCACCTGTGTTGACATTCACAACAGGGATTATAAGGACTGCACACTGTGTGACTCAAATAACCAGGGATAATTGAACCATGCGCCTTGTGACATCACATGACCGGTAATAACGAGCCTGTGCACCTGTTGTGACATCACAATGACAGACTGATAGTAACAACAGCTGCTGCGACCCTGTCTGTGACAGCACATATAACAAGGGATATACAAGCAAGGCCGGATGCACTACTGTGGGACACCCACATGACAAGGGATATAACAAGCTGTGCACACTGTGACATCACATGCAGGCGAATAGTTATAACAAGAGGGACTGTGCACCTGCTGTGACTAGGTCAGCATGACCATGGAGTTTTAACAAGCTTGCACACCTGTTGTGAACAACACCATAAACCCCAGGGATATAACAGACTGTTGCACCTGTGTGACATCAAATGACAGTAATAACAACTGTGCACTGGTTGTGACCTCTCATGACCAGGGATTAATACGTGCACCTAAGAAGAGCAATCCTGCCAAGGGGGGGACACGCATGCCACGCGACAGTGTAGCTAGGTTTAAACACCTTCATCCTGTGGGTAGATTCCTTTTCAGGTCTCAACAATTTTGCAAAACACTAACAATGAACCAAAGGCAGTGAATTTGAAATAAAATTTTGGTTCCATGCCACTTATTATAAATTTTAACAAAAACCATCAACATACATAAGGGAATTTTTGTCGTCAATTGGGTTGACAATAGTGCATTTCTTGCATTACACATTCTCCCTGAACTTTGGGCCACAGTTTGTTTTGGTAACAATCGGGGAGAAATCCCTGCTCGCAACATGTCTGGGATCCCTCATATTTGGGAAAGGTACTTTCTGAATTCGGATCAATGATTTTTTAAGGGCACAGATGGTCTATGTTATTAATTCTGCAAGTACAATCAGAATTAATTAACAACACAACCAACAAGGTCCGCAGTTCGCTTTTGCCCTCATATGGAATTTAGGCTCAATTTCATCTTCCCAGCTACATATTCACACACGAACGATATGGGGGACGTATATAAGGCCGACGTAATATCGGCCGATTACGTCCCCCATACATCCTAGTGGGCGACACGGCAACCCTACGGGAGGCGGTACGTTGCACGACACTGCGGGCACCGTACCCGTTTCCGTACCCGGGAGAAAGATAGGACCTGTCCTATCTTCCCCGTAATAGGCGCCGTGCGCCATATGTTTGCTATGGAGAGGGGCGGGGTGAGCTGGCGTCACCTCTTCTCCTTCCCGTACACTGCCGTGCCGCTACGTTACGGTAGGGCGTGCAACCGCAGCGGTGAATGTAGTCCTATACAAGGCGAGTGATGTGATATATTATACAAGGACATGACTCAGAGCTGAGAAGAATTTCTAATAAATAGATGCATGCCCCCGATGGAAGAGCGGATTATTTCAAAAATGATCCCACCGCTCATTTGAACTTGTAAGCATTTAATCTGCAGGCAGCATGTTACTAGAGCAGGAGGAGCTGAGTAGATTGTACATCGAGTCCTATTGCAGGCATCATGGTGTAGAGCAGGAGTGAGGCTCAGCAGATGTACATAGTGTCCTATCTTGCAGGCAGATGTTATAGAGCAGGAGGAGCGAGTAGAATTTGTACATAGTGTGCCTATCTGCATGCATCATGTTGTAGAGCAGGAGGAGCTGAGTAGATGTACATGTGGGTCCCTATCGCAGGCAGCATGTGTCGAGCAGAGAGCTGAGCAGATTGTACATAGTGTCCTAATCTGCAGGCAGCCATTGTTATAGAGCAGGGGAGCGGAGGAGCTAGATTGTATATAGTGTTCTAAACTGCCATGCAGCAATGGTATAGAGCAAGGCGAGCTGAGCAGATTGTTATATAGTGTTCTAACTGCAGGCAGCATGTTAGCAGCATGAGGAGCTGAGCAGATTGGTAACATGGGCCCATTTTATCCACATATGTTTTTTCTGTTGGTTTTTCAAGTCGTCGCCTTGTTGTTTCGGCGCAACCCCGTTTTTGCGCCTATTTTTGCGATAAACGTCACTTAGCCTTGCATCTAAAGGAGAGGAGGTTTACCATCACCATAGCGAAGGTTTCTTTCGAACTGGACGCGCAGTGAGGACTTGGAACTCCTCTGCCGCTAGGAGAGGCGGTTGTTTGGCCGACTCTATGTACATGTTCAAGAGAAGGCTGGATGACTTTTGAGGAGAAGTACAAAAATATCACGGGTTGGACTTGTATGGACTTTGCGTCTTTTTCATACAGCCTTATATACTCATGATACTATGATGTGCACCTGTGTGCATCACATGACCAGGGATATAACACAGGCACTGTGTGTGACTATTCACATGACAGGGATATAACAAGTTGTGCACCTGTGTGACATCACATGACCAGGGATATAACAAGCTGTGCACCGTTGTGACATCAAATGCAAAGATATGAACAAGCTGTGCGAACCTGTGGACATACAAACATGACCAGGGATCTAACAAGCATGTTGCACCTGTGGTGACATCACAATACAGGGATATAAGGAACTGCACACTGTGTGACTCAAATAACCAGGGTATATACCAGCTGGCCTGTGTGACATCACATGACCAGGTATATAACGAGCTGTGCACCTGTGTGACATTACATGACCAGGGATATAACAGACTGTGCACCTGTGTGACAGCACATGACAAGGGATATAACAAGCAGGCGTGCAACGTGTGACACCACACATGACAAGGGGATATATAACAAGCTGTGCACCTGTGTGACATCACATGACCAGGGATATAACAAGCTGTGCACCTGTGTGACATCACATGACCAGGGATATAACAAGCTGTGCACCTGTGTGACATCACATAACCAGGGATATAACAAGCTGTGCACCTGTGTGACATCACATGACAAGTAATATAACAAGCTGTGCACCTGTGTGACATCACATGACCAGGGATATAATGAGCAGTGCACCTAAAGAAGAGCAGATCCTGCCAGAGGGGGTGGACACCAGCATGCCAGTGTGCTAGGTTTACAAACCTTCATCCTGGTGGTAGATTTCTTTTAAGGTCTACAATTTGTAAAAACCTAAAATGAAATTAAAATTTTGGTTCCATGCATTATTTTAAATTTTAAAAAAACCATACAATACATAAGGGAATTTCGCTGTGATTTTGACAATATTGAATTTTGTGCAATTACAAATTCCCTGACATTTGTGGCCAAGTTTGTTTGGTAACAATGGGAGATCCCTGCTCGCACACTGGGATCATATTATTTTGGAAATGTACTTTCTTGGAATTCGGATCAATGATTTTTAAGGGGCACAGATGGTCTTGTTAATTAATCTGCCAATTACAATCAGGAATAATTATAACAACACATAACACAAGGTCCGCAGTCGCTTTTGCCCTCCATATGAGATATTTAGGCTAAATTCATCTTAGGCTACATTCACACGAACGTATGGGGGACGTATATACGGCCGACGTATATACGGCCGATATACGTCCCCCATACACTCCTATGGGCGCACGGCACCCTACGGGAGCGGTACGGTGCAGCACACGTGCGGCACCGTACCGTTCCGTACCCGGGAGAAAGATAGGACCTGTCCTATCTTTCCCCGTAATACGGCGCCGTGCGCCATAGGTTGCTATGGAGAGGGGCGGGGGTGAGCTGCGCTCACCTCTTCCTCCTCTCCCCGTACACTGCCGTTGCCCGCTACGGTACGGTACGGGCGGGCAACGGCAGTGTGAATGTAGCCTTATACAAAGGCGAGTGATGTGATATATTATACAAGGACATGACTCAGGAGAAGAGATTTCTTATTAAATAGATGCTGCCCCCTATAGGAAGAGCAGGATTATTTCAAACACTGAATCACCGCTCAATTTGAACTTTAAGCATTTAAATCTGCAGGCAGCATGTTATAGAGCAGGAGGAGCTGAGTAGATTGTACATAGTGTCCTATCTGCAGGCAGCATGTTATAGAGCAGGAGGAGCTGAGTAGATTGTACATAGTGTCCTATCTGCAGGCAGCATGTTGTAGAGCAGGAGGAGCTGAGCAGATTGTATATAGTGTTCTATCTGCAGGCAACATGTTATAGAGTAGGAGGTGCTGAGCAGATTGTACATAGTGTCTTATCTGCAGGCAGCATGTTATAGAGCAGGAGGAGCTGAGCAGATTGTACATAGTGTCTTATCTGCAGGCAGCATGTTATAGAGCAGGAGAAGATGAGCAGATTGTACATAGTGTCCTATCTGCAGGCAGCATGTTATAGAGCAGGAGGAGCTGAGCAGATTGTACATAGTGTCCTATCTGCAGGCAGCATGTTATAGAGCAGGAGGAGCTGAGCAGATTGTATATAGTGTTCTAACTGCAGGCAGCATGTTATAGAGCAGGAGGAGCTGAGCAGATTGTATATAGTGTTCTAACTGCAGGCAGCATGTTAGCAGCAGGAGGAGCTGAGCAGATTGTACATGGGGCCACATTTATCACTTGTTTTTTCTGTTGTTTTTGCGCCTTTTTGTTTAGGCGCACCGTTTTTGCGCCATTTTTGCGATTAAACGTCAAATTAGCCGTGCAGCTAAAATAACCAGCTTTCCCTCATCTATCGTTCATTTCCAGATGTTTTGCTGCGCCTAATGATATTCATCACGTGCGACTTTTGCATTTAGGCGCAAAAACGGGCGCAAAAACACTCCAGCCCGAAGGTGGCGTTATCTGAGAAGAAAGCACTGAGCCCCTTTGCAGAAGAGCTCATTTCTAACAGCAGAGCTCAGCCAGACACTAGAACAGTGATGGCGAACCTTTTAGAGACCGAGTGCCCAAACTCCAAACCAAAGTCCATGTAATCATCGCAAAGTGCCAACACGTCTATTTGGCCTAAAATCACACCATACCACTCTATAAGGGACATATAATACTGCTACATGATGACCATTACAGTACAACAAGATAAATACCACCATACTGATAATAAACAGACCACAGAAAGTCCAACATCACCAATTATATCACAAAGCAGGAGCAAATACAGCAGGGAATATTACCCCCATCCAGTGAGGAACACTACCCCCATCCAGTGAGGAACACTACCCCCATCCACTGAGGATCACTACCCCCATCCAGTGAGGAACACTACCCCCATCCAGTGAGGAACACTACCCCCATCCAGTGAGGAACACTACCCCCATCCAGTGAGGAAGGAGGGACACTACCCCCATCCGTGAGGCATCAGAATAGCCCATCCAGGGAGGGATCACTATCCCCATCAGTGAGGATCACTACCCCCTCAGTGAGGATCACTATTCCCACAGTCGAGATCAACCCCATCCAGTGAGGATCAACTACCCCCCACAGTGAGGATCAACTACCCCCATCAGTGAGGAAAACTACCCCATCCATGAGGAACACTACCCCCATCCAGGTAGGAACACTACCCCAACCAGTGAGGAACCAACTTACCCCCATCCAGTGAGGAACACTACCTCCATCAGTGAGGATCACTACCCCCATCCAGTGAGGATCACTACCCCCATCCAGTGAGGAACACTACCCACCATGCAGTGAGGAACATACCCCCATCCAGTGAGGAAACCTACCCCCATCCAGGGGCAATTATGAAGGATTGTTGAATTTGGCAGGGGGGTGTAGGATTAAGTGTATGTTGTAGGGTGGTGGAGGGGGGGGGGGGTGCACTGAACAGCAAATCTACATGGAACCAGGCAGGTGAATTTACCATCAAATCACCACATGACACATGTCTGTGCGCAACACACACCACACACATATATATACTGCCCTGGTCCTGAGCTCTGGGCACCTGTGCCATGCTGTCAGTGAGGGCAGTGTAGTGGCACCCCAGGGTCACTGGCAGCATGGCACAGTGATGACAGGAGGAATGACCAGGGGCAGGTATACATGTGGTCACAGACATGGTCAACAGGGCAGTTGGGACACTAAACATAAGCACTACAAGTTGTTCAGTGTCCAAAGCTGCTTGCCTGCTGCCTGTGCCATATACACCACAGAGCAGCTCCTGCCCTCTGCTGCACTTCTGTACTCACGTGCACAGGCTGCTGCTGCTCACGCTGTTATCTCTTCTCTTCATGTCCCGGGCTGAAGGGGAGGGGGAAGGGGTGGAGGGGCGGGCACAGACCTGCTGCTGGTCTCTAGGCAGCAATAAGAGACAGAGCAGGTCAGGCGCAGCCGTCAGTGGAAGAGATCAATGGAGCTCTCGGCGATCAGCAGCTTTTCCTGCCTGCCGGGAGTCCTAATGATTAATATATAGACAGCAGGGGAGATGGCCTGCGTGCCCACAGAGAGGGCTCGGCGTGCCCTCTCTGGCACGCGTGCCATAGGTTCGCCACCCCTGCACTAGAACATATAATAGATACATTAGATACTCTGCAGACACTGGAACATATAATAGATACATTAGATACTCTGCAGACAGGAGCTGCAGACTCTATTTACAGGTCATCACCTTCTATTTACAAAAAACAATCTGCAAACTCCTGAGCTCACGGCAAGAGCAAGAGGAACATTGACAAAGTTTGCAGAGAAAGCTTGCAGATACTCATACAGTGTGTCCCCATGTAATTCTGCACAGTGTCTGAGGGGATATGGCAGAATTACAGGGGTGCAGCAGGGAGCTCAGCACGGGGGATCCCCTCAGAGAAGCGCCTTCTGAGGAGGTCACTGGGTGGTGGGTGTAACAACTGGGTGCTTGTGAGTGGTATCTTCAGCTGGGCTGTGGGAAGAAGCAAGAGAGGAGCTTGTAGCAGGATCACATGTAAGTGCCGAATCAAAACTGCACCTAAACTGCGCCTAAACTGTGTTAAAGTAAAGTGATTAATAAGGCAGGAAAGATACTTATCACAGATGGTTGTAGCTGTGATAATTGGCAAAAACAGTGCGCCCGAATTTAGGCGCAACTACTACACTAGGCGACAGAAGTGAAAATGTGGCATGGTGTCTCTGCAGGCAGCATGTTATAGAGCAGGAGAAAGATGAGCAATATTGTACATGGTCCTATCTGAGACGCATGTTGTAGAGCAAGGAGGAGGCTGAGCAGATTGTATATAGTGTTCTATCTGGCAGGCAGTGTTATAGGAGCAGGACGAGCGAGCAGATGTATATAGTGTTCTATCTGCAGGAGCAGTTATGATTTTGAGCAGGAGAAGATGAGCAGATCGTACATAGGCTATCTGCAGGCAGCATGTATAGAGCAGAAGGAGCTGAGAAGATTGTACATAGTGTATATCTGCAGGCAGATGTTATAGAGCGAAGGAGCTGAGAAGATTGTACATAGTGTCTTACTCAGGCAGCTATGTATAGAGCAGGAGGAGCTGAGCAGATTGTACACAGTGGGGCTCATTACTAAGGGTCCGAATCGCGCCACATTACTGGGTTCCCGACGATTTCCGTTTGCGCCGACATTGCTCGGATTTTGGAGCACGTGATCGGATTTTGGCGCCGGCTTTCACGCGAAAAATGGGGGGCATGGGCGTCGGACACCGATGGATTTGGAAATCCGTTGAATTTTAAAACGGAATGTGTAGCAGATCAGCACTCACATGAACCGGGAGAAGCAGGTGAACTCCGGTGGACCTCAGCGCAGCAACACCTGGTGGACATCGGGCGCAGGGCTGGATTAAAGGAGGCTCCAGGGGCCTAGCCCCGGGGGCCCCACACCATTTCACTTTTTAATGGGCCCTTACCAGTTTTCGACAGTCAGCGACTCAGCTGAGTCGTTGGCTTGTCTTTGTGTGCGATGCGCAGCGGCCCTGGATGCTGACACAGCGCCATCGCTGGGGGAGTTCACCAATGCATGTTTTGGCGGCAGCAGGTGTGATGTGATGGGGAGGACGGAAGCGAGTGATGTGTCACGCTGTCAGCGTCGATCACTACATGTGTGCCCAAAAACACGCTGGCGGCCAAAAGGCGAAAGTACAGAAAGTAAAGCCACACTTGTGTGGTTGGGGACATAAGGAGGTCGAGAAAGGCAAGCACAGGATCAGAGTCAGGAAAGGAATCGAGGGTCACAACAGGGAAATCACTATAAATGCAGAGGAGATGGGAAAAGCTTTCTCAATGGAAGCAAGGCACAAAGATCGGCAGGGAAGACAGGAAGGGGTGAGAATTTATCAGAATTAGTACATAGTGGGGGTCATTTTCTAAGGGCCCAAACCTCTTTTTTTTCCGTGGAGTGCCTGAATTTTTCTGCTTGCGCGAATTGCCCCGAGTTTTTGGCGCACACGATGGATTGTGGTGCTTCGCCGCCGGCATTGCAACGGAAATCAGGGGGCATTAGCCGTCGGAAACCGACGTATTCGGAAAAGTTGCTTTATTTAAGATGTTATAGAACAGGAGGAGCTGAGCAGCTTGTACATAGTGTCCTATCTGCAGGCAAGATATTTCGAGAGCAGGAGGAGCTTAGAAGAGTGGTAGAAGAGTCCATCTGGCAGGCAGATGTTAGGGGGTAGGGTGGGGGTCAGGGTGGGTTGGATTTCAACAGACTGGGACATGGTTGATGACTGGACTGGTATCTTCTCCTCTCGTTGTATTTTCTAGCTTATTGCAGAGTACAACCTAGTTAGTGCGGCAGATTTGCTTTCAGAATTCCCACGATTCCATACAGGAACACCATTCTTTGTTCCAATAGACCCAATGATACCAATGCCGACGCTTCAGAGAGAAGGGACTCGTGTCGTAAAACACGCCGGTTTGTCTGTTGATGTGTTTTGCATGTGACTACTACACACGCCCCTTGTTACTGCTCCTGAGTTTATCTCTGGTTCCAGTTACTTATCCACACTGTGATGTGACAGATTCCCACAAAATCAATGGACTCTGTGTTCTGGTCCCAATCAGTTATGCAAAACCGGGCATTGAGATCACACAAGAGTCATGCCCACACCTTCTAGGATGCTGGGTATAGTGATTCTTAGTTACTACCTGGGACTGGATTTAAGTACAGATTAGGAAACAGTAATCGTGTCACAGGTAACCTTCCCTGGCCGTTTATTACAGAGCGTTCTGGTGAATGCAGTTTGTCGATTTTGTACTTAGTTTTCCTCTCTGTTGATTTACGGTCTTGGGATCATATTCTCTGTTGTATGTTGTGTATCTTGCTTTGTGTTTTGCACTGTGACATAGAGAGGGGTTTCAACCAGTACTTCCAGCAGGGAAGGGCAAAAACATTGTGGGATCAGATTTAGCGTCACTGTCTTGTACTGTACCTGTCCCTCTCTTTACATGATATCAGTATTGTGTTTTTGGTGAGTAATACTGAACGGTACAGGTAAGTTGAATGACATAGTTGGAAGAATTGGATCTGCAGGCTTTCATTCCCAACTATGGTCCGTTAGTTAATACGCAATCTGTTGAGGTTCTTACATAACAGTAGCCAGCCTGAGCCAAAGCCAACTCAATTTACTCATTAACCCCTTGATGTTACATTCTCTCTTTTTCTTTTTTGACCACGATTTGATACATCTTCGCGATCTTCTTACATCTAACTGATTCTATATTGGGCTCTAGCCACTATGCTCCATTGGGAATTAAGTTGTTGGTAGTTGTTGTTTGGTTTTGGTTTGTTTAGGTCTGAAATACACTCCTCCCTCAGCCTCTGAATAGACTCATCTCAGGTAAAAGTGTACTGTTTCGAAATCATTTGAAAAAATTGGGGTAGACGGGAATTCTTTGGTAAACATGTGAATTGTTTAACAAAAAAAAAATAGAATGTGTCTAGAAGAAGGATACTGTCAACCTTTATGGTGTCTTGATAGTGGTAAAACTATTTATAGTGTTAAAAAAAGTTGACATAATCTGCAACTCAAGAAAGCAAAAGAAGACAACTCCGCCAGGGTCTGTGGACGAGATTATGAGCTTCACCGCAATCGCCCCCCCACAGCTGTTAGGATCAGCGAAGCTTCTAAAATACATTCAAAATGCGGATTTATGCAAAGAGAGGACAAAAGTCTACAGGCACAGAGAGAGCGAAGCTCTGCACTTTGTGTCTATTATGTAGCCTAGGGAAGAAATAATAGTCCTGCAGAGTGTTGTGGGGTATTTTAAAGCTTTGCAAGTGCACTTAAACGAGACGTTGCATTCGCTAAGAGATTACAGTACTTTGGGCAAAAAAAATGTCAAAAAAATAATCAGGATAAGTAGTTAAGATAGTAAAAAAAAATCATGAGGAAGTACTTTATTAAACAAATGTTTAATTGTTGCTCATGTTGATGAGTTAAATGTCAAGGGGCAGAAATTGGGAAAAAAGAATGAAAATCATTTGTATAACCATAAAGGGTGTGTAACGGGACAATAAAATGTGGATCTCGTGCCATCAGACAAGGGTGTTGTAATGAGCGTTGTATGAATGATGCCGCCCATCTTGCTGCAGGTGGTGCCGCCTGAGGCAGGAGGCTCACCTCCGTCATGGCTGGTGTCACCTCTGTGACGGGTAAGCATGTGGTTTTTGAACTTGAAACCCTATGATCTAGAATCTCAACTCCCGCACAGGAACAGAAAGGCTACTAAGCTCTCGGATTGTCCCTGGAAAACTGGTTTAAAGAGCAGTCAGAACAACCTTTGTACAATAAAGGTTTAGTGCAGGACAAGTCAAAGGTCAGGGCAGGCAGCTTTGTTCAGAGCCAGCACATGCATGGTTGTCACCAATACCGATGGTGGTAGAGACAGGTCGAAATAGAACGAAATGGGAAGTCAATTTATGTGAAGACTCGTGCAGGGAATCTTCAGAAATAACACAGAGCAACGTGGGAGAACCCGGCCTTGTCAACAGACAGAGATGGGATGGAGGAGTTTAGGCGATCTACTGGAGGCCAGAGGAGCGGGGCGAGAAGTGAAAGTAACTGCCAGCTCAGTCCAGCAGGAAACCATAGATGGACGTAGTGGATTATAATATAGGCGGTTATCCAGGGCCCAAGCTTACTAGGGGCCCATGGCCAGCAAAACCACCACTAATTATATGAGAAGGACCTTCACCAATGAAATCCTTGTCCATCTGTTCTTGGCACTCAAAACACTAGTAGACAAGAGGCATTTCCGGACCTTGAAGGTCCTCCAAGTCCTGACACCACAGATTGAAAAGAAGGTAGATAGCAATGGGCAATCTCCATTCCAAGAATCTGAGCTGTAGTACCAGATGTAAGACAGTGATTCCCAGGACTTTGGAGGATTAATGATCATACAACCCATGGCACGGGGGGTCTTCTATGCCCATGGATGGGAGGGCACTAGTTTGTTCCGTTTGTGCGAAAGTGGCACCAACTTTTGGAAAGTATGTCCAAGTTGAATACTCAAGGAATTCTCTTGAGATACTATCCAATACTCTCAAAGGAGGACAAGGTTTAAAGACCAGAATTAGGATATTGGTGAATATCACAACCCAAGGATAACAGGGATAATAGTGACAGATGGCACTTTTATTGGATAAGGAATTATAAGGGAACCTGTGGCCAGATTTTACCCCATTGAAATACCAGCCCCCTAGCTAGGGGATGGAAGGTCCTTTATAGATTACACTCTTTTAAGTTTAAAATTACCCATCCCCACCTTAAAAAGAACTCCCTAAAGTCAGATGCAAAATGAGCTGACGAGGAGGTGTTGTGATCTATAGCAAAACTTGTGGTTGGGGACATACAGGAGGCGAGACAGGCAAAGCACAGGATCAGAGTCAGAAACGGAATCGAAGGCACAACAGGGAATCACTATAAAGCGAGGGAGAGGAGAGGGGATAAGTTCTCAATGGAAGCAAGGCACAAAGAATCCGGCAGGAAAGACAGGAAGGGGTGAGAATTTATCAGAATTAGACATAGTGGGCGTAATTCGAAGGGCCCAAACAACGCTTTTTTTCCCGTCGGATTGCCAGAATTTTTGTTTGCGCCGAATTGCCCGAGTTTTTTGGCGCACACGATCAGATTGGTGGTGCTCTGACGCAGGCCGACATGCAACCGGAACTCGGGGGGCTAAAACTTGCTTTGGTGTCATTGAAATGGGTGGAATCTTCAGATGTTGTAGAATCAAAGTACATTGCAATAAAGACATAGTCAAGGGTTTTTATACTGCGACTTCCGAACTGTATCTCCGTGTTAGTACACCACAAAGATAGTTGGTATGTTCCTCCGGTTCCTACAGCCCTTCAAGGTTGACTCATTCAGCGAAAAAGGACTCTTCCACTCATTTGCATTCTCGGCGATTGAAACACTGGAGTGCAATATTGATTTAAAAGAGAAAGGGAATTCACAAGAAACAATATTCACGCTCTACCTGGTGGCTTTAGTATTGGAGAAAATGCTCGGTGGACAGGTTCCTATAAAAGTTACTTAGTGGTAGGCGTAATTGCCAGCTGTGGAAAGGAATTGTAATTAGGCCCCTCACCATGACTGACACATCTTCCTACAGATGGGGGTCATTGCATTATGCAAAATATTATGTAGGAATCGCATGGCCAGAGGATTTGCAGAACTCGCACTGTCGTGCGGATAGTATGGTAACTGGTCTTGATGCTTATTTTGGTATAATGAAAGGACACCCCTTCTGTACAAGGTGGCAAGTTGCGTGCGATTCAGGCCGACATACATAGACATTCAGTAAAAATACACCATTTAATTAGTGATAATAAGGTATTAGAGTAAGAACATTTGATGATACAGCCCGCCCCCATCTTCTGCTGCGAGATTGCAGTACCCACTCCGCCATACTCTATGGTGGCAGGAGTGTAAACGGGAATCATGAGATACGGTTGAATCTCACTTTTCTGGCCGTACGAAAGTCACAATCATGTTACATTAGATTTAGCTTTATAACATATCAATATAAGAGCACAAACATGTACCAGATACTATCTGTCTCACGTCCTAATTTTGAGCACCACTAAGAACACAAGGGTGCTAGTGGAGTGCTTTTTTATGCCGATTTCATGACGGTGAAAGAGTGATTCATGTATCGGGCCAGTCTGTGGATTTCTTTAGTGAATTAGATAGCTGCTAATTATGGAATTATGGATTACATTCACTCTAACCATAGTCCCGGTTTCTCGCATATAATAGATCCTGGCAGATGATACAGTCCCTGCGCCAGTAAAAAATGGCAACAAAAAGCTAAAAGAACACAATGGGGTTCATTTACTACGGGCTCCGTTTCGGTTTCCCGACGTTGGTACCCAAATATTTCCGTTTTGCGCCGTTTTTTTCGCTGTGTATTGCCCCGGCGATTGGCGCACGCAAGGAAATCGGGGAGGCGGTCCCGAACGACAAAACCCAGCGGGATTCCGAAAAAAAAAACCGCCCATATTAAAAAAAAGTGTTGCGGGGGCACTCGCGCTACCTTCATTCAGGAATAGGCCGGTGAACTTCAGGCATTCCGGCAGGCTCCTCGGAGAACTTACAGCGCAGCAGCGCCACCTGGTGGGGTCGGCGGCAATGCTAGTGAATCCACCGGAAAGGACCCGAATCCACCGCAGAGAGACGCGGGCTTATGGATCGCGAAGGTCCGGGCCGGGTAAGTAAATCTCACCTAATGGAGGATATATTATCAGAAGTGTCTGGAGAGCAGACAGGTTCTAATGCACCATGGCTAATTAAAGGCGTTCTAGCAGTCTCCATAATCCACGACAAGTAACCACCCATCGTAAGGGCGTTTATACGAGCTTTTGCTGTTTTTAGCAAATTCTTAATTTTAGTGAAAAATAACCAGTTCTTATTTTATGCAACTAACGTGCACCAGTGGCACTGGGGGCGGGCACATTAGAAGTGACATTGTTTTGTTCTTGGCCTATCACATTAAAATCAAGGCCTCATCAACAATAAACTGCCATCCACTATAAACAGGAAATAAAGAGCATAAATGGGCTGGGGCGGAGGAATGCCCGCCCCCAGCCTTCAAGATGCTATTGCATAAGAGTACTTACATGAATTTTTTATAAAATGACCAGATCACGGGTAAGGGGGAAAGGATACGCATGAAAAAGCTGATAGCTGACAGAAAACTAAATACATTTTAAAAGTATAAAAAAATAAAAAATGTCAAAACAAATAAAAATTCCCTAGAATTGAGAGAAAGACTAAAAACGCATAAACCGTAAAAATCATAAACATGTTAGGTATGCCCCGCAATCCCAAATGTCCGATCTATAAAAAGATAATACCTTCTACCCCGCAATTCAATGCCATAGGAAAATAGCACGACAGCAATGTCCGGAAACGCCATTTTTCGCTACTTTTGCAACATAGGAAAAAGACAAGTTTATAAAAATGGGAGCAATGAAAGGTCATCTCATCTCACATATAGCTCCAGCCAAAAACAAATATTGAAGTGATTTGACATTCTCTGGTCGCTGGGGTCTGACCGTTTAAGGAAAAGAGGCTTACAGGAAATCCCATCGGACCTAAACTAGACAATAGCCTAACCGTATCACTAAATACAGCAACATCATCAGGAAATAAGGATCCCAAGGAAAAATGGGCGGGTGTGAATGAAATGGTATCCCAGGTAGCATTGCTGAACTCTGAACCAAACTTTGGCCGAAGTCGCGAATGTTTGGCACGGACCGGACATTGGGGTGGGGTCCCCTCAACCACTAACTGTAATTTATGGACCTAAATGTCGGAAAGTCCGTGTTGCCTCCTCCCTGAACCCTTTCATTTATGGCGATGAGGGCCGTCTATATAGCTTTGATACTGCATCTATGAACAACCTTCTTCAACTGACTCAGACTATGAGTACTTCCAATATGGCTGCCCCACCAAGAAAGTTAAAACAAAAAACATAAAAAATCTATATTTATATTATTATATATATATATATATATATATACGCGAATTTAAGCCTAGTCTTTAGCACAACATTTTGTTCTCAAAAACCCTAACGCGGCTTATATCGAGTGTACAAAAAATGTCAAACATCAACCTTCCACGTAGTTCACCGTAGTCCTATGCTGTTCGATGCTCCGGCGCCGCGCGGGTCCTTTCGGAATCCTTTGGGTTTTTCGCTCCTCTTCAGGTCCCTCACAAACAATGACGTCGGCCAGCAAAGCATTCTGACGAGTAATTCTCTGTGCCGCCGACGAGCACGAAACCCGAAGAGCAGTCGGAAGAATCAAGAGGAACCAAAGGACCGAGAGGCAGCAAGGGCATTGGAGACAGCTTAGCAGGCTAATACTAAAGGGGCGGTGGAACGGTGGTATTACTACAGGGGGATTGATTGGACATACACTAAGGTCTGGGCGGGTATATGACTACAGGGGGGAGGCGGTTATATAATGCAGGTGTGGCAGGCTACATACAGGGGTCTGCTGGTATATACTGGGAGGCTGTGGCAATTGCATTGATCCCCACCTCGGCTTATACTGAGGTCAGTCAATAGGTTTTTCCAGTTTTTGTGTTCTCGAGTTATACTGGTACAAAATATTTTATTTTTGTTAGAAAGGCCATTGTTTTCCATATGCGGACAGATATTTAAAGACACCAACAGAATCTTGTTACTCTAGATATCATCACACCTTTGGCTCTGCAGTTATCGGTTGAGTAATGGAAGATATAGAAACAGGAATAAAAACACAGTATAAAACACTTGTTTTAGATGAGTGAGTCAGGACATAAACTTTATGCTAAATCTATATGAATGATTATGTGTTGCTTGTATGGTATAAATCTTAGTAAAGCATTTTTAATGATGACGCGGTGTAACGGAAGAAAATTCTTTCAGTAGATTATATACTTGTTCAGTTCTTAAAGGATTAAAGATGGTTACTTAATGGATCTTGTCAGAAAACAACCCACACATGATCTAAAGAATATCGTTGAAAACTGCTATATACAGAGTACACACATCCCCATATGTTACTTACCATGCAAGTAAAAGTTCACAGTACAATAAAGATAGAAATAACCCCAGGTGAGTCTGTATCAAAATCTGTTCTCTCAGTTAGCTGGCTATATATGTCCTTCCAGCTAGAAGGCCCCCGTACTCGGGGGCTTCAGTAAAGAGATTCAGACAGACGGGATGAATGAGGGGTTTGGAGAGACGCATGCTGAAGAGAATTTCCTGAGGAAGGGGTGAATTAGGAAGCTGTATTCACTCAGCAAGCAGTACATAAAGGACAAACGTGGGCACATTTATACATTCCCGGCGTGTGGAGTTCACCAAAAGTGCATTGTCCGGACGAAAGTGCACTGCTAGATTCATGCGCCCGAATCCGCATGTGTAGCTTCCCCATTGAGTCCTTCCGAGTTCAACATCTTTTTAGTGATGTAGTATGCTTGGGCTTGCAAACACAATTTGAAAGTTAAACCAAGCTCCGTCCAACGAGTGGATCGCGGATGGCAGACCCCTAAATTATGTGCATGGAGCCAAGTGGAGATGTGCCAAAAAAGGTCGCGGAATTGATGCCAAAATCCAAGAGCGACATTCTTAAATGACGGGCAAGCCGTGTAATCCCCAAAAAAGGGTGCACGGTCCACAAAAAGGAGCAAACAGAGCCCCTGAGATAGAAGATATATGAATAGCATAGATTGACGAAGGGAAACTTTCTGAAGAGA
Source organism: Engystomops pustulosus (assembly GCA_019512145.1). Lineage (NCBI taxonomy): Eukaryota > Metazoa > Chordata > Amphibia > Anura > Leptodactylidae > Engystomops > Engystomops pustulosus. The sequence continues at coordinate 132,394 of WNYA01000377.1, forward strand.
CTGTGAATTTAAAAGGCATGGGGAAGAACAATATGGGTAGTTTAGTGGGATCATAGCAGTTTTCAAAGATTAGTTTTGTTTAGTGTAGGTAGTTTATGAAAGGTCCTTTTAAAGGGATTCTTGGCAGGGGGCCATTTTAATACGATAGATTAGTGGGTGGTCCCCACTCAGACATCCTAACAATTAGTAGTTCCAAGCAGCATCCTGACGTAAGTATAAAGAGGGAGTCCCCGAAACAGACATCACCCATTTCTGTTTAGAACTTACACAAACCGACCAGTATTTAAGATCGGGTGTATTTTTGTAAAAATATTTTAACACAATATTTATTTTTTAGGTTTCATGTTCCTTTATTGTTACATATTTTAAAAAAACACACATTCTCATAGTCACAGTTAAGAAGTCTCTGCTGGCATCATGTAGATCGGATGTACTACACAGTTACCGATTTCTAGACAACTTGTTGTGTGAGAAAAATTCTTTATATTTAAGCATGGACATCAAACAGACTCCGGAGAAAAAAAGGAAGCTTGAAGGTGGAAAATCTGGATATAAACGCAAGTAGTCTGAGAGGTTAGAGCCTTGTCTACTCTATCGGTTCCAATATACTAGAGATAGAACCATTATAGAACTTTGGGGTTCAAGATAGTAACTAACCACGGTGCTTGTAGTTTAGGAGCAGGACTCAGTGAGGTTGGTGCGAGTATACTTTTAATCCAATGAAACCAATCAAAAACGCAAACTAATTCACAAAACACGCTGCCACACAATAATCAACAGAAAAGAAAGATATAATATGCTATGAATACAGAGGATTAAAATTAAAAAGTTATTACAACAGCCAAGGCCCAAACAAGTCAACCTCATCCTGCGGTTTAAAGGGCATGTCGGCGCATTTAAAAAATATGTATATGGCGGGGGTAGGAAGTGGGGCTGTCGAGAAACAGTGAACCTTTAATTACACCCGCCTCATGCCTGTTCGGCCATTGCATGGCACGCCGGCACATTCCTTGTATAGCCGGGGGTCGGGCCTTGGAGCAGGCCACACGGACTGTGGCCGGGATGCAAAACCTTATGTATACATACAGGCACAGGGACAGACGATGGCGTACAGGAGTGGTCGGCGGAGGGGTGGGATTATAAAGTTTATGCTTTCTCAGCACCTCCATGGAGTAATCATACCATACTGCATATAGGTGGAGCAAACTCCAATCAGGACACCCCATCTGTCAATAGAGAACCAAATTTATGCCAGGAATACATGGAGAATGAGAAGATATGAAAGGATGCCACAGTTAGACTTATGAGATGTGAAAGGTAGCCTTAGGCTAAAGCCCCATTCACACTGCACACATCGGGATGTATTATTCGGACGCACGTGAAGTTTGCGGGACAGATATATGTCCTCATAGAAGACTACAATCCGCAGGAGATATGGGAGTCTGCTCTATTCGATCCCCGTATGAAGGCCAGGCAAAATGTTTTGGGTTTTCCTATGGAGAGGGAGAGCTGCGCACCCAATCATCTCTATCCAGTGCGCGACGTGGGTTGTTCGCACGGCCGTGCGAAGCACAGTCCATGGGAAGGTAGCCTGATACACATATGACCGGGTGCAAAAAACAAGAATGGTTGGAGCTCTGAGTGGCTCGAAAAAAAGAAGCAGGAATAGGACATACTCCCACAAAGTGACATGCAACAATAGAGCTCGGTGGTGCCATTTTTGCAGCGTCCTCCTAGCAGCCATTAAGGGCGTGTGAGGAGTACTAAAGGAACCGTCATCAGGACACCTTTTTCTGGTCCCCAATGTCGCCCTCCTAGGATCAGGGACACCCATTTCCAAAGAGTTTTCTAGTTTCCAAAAAAAAGTAAGTTAGATGAAGTACTTATTTAGACAGAGAGTCGCCATGTTCACATGGGGAAGTGGGCAGAGGAGTGGTGCAGCATGAGGTGGGGGGGAGCACCTAGCAAGGGGGGAGAGATATGGGCGGACATGAGGTTTTATTGAAATACAATACCCAAGGATGGGATAGGGAACACTCCCCTAATGGACAAATGAGGCATCACGACCCCCTCCAGGGAGGGACACTCACCATCCAGTGAGGTCACTACCCCCAGTCCCACTGAGGATCACTCCACCCCATGTGGCCACCACTCCAGTGAGGAACTCGACCCTACAGATCCTCCAAATCCAGTAGAGACCCCTGGATCACTATCCCATCCAGTGAGGATGTCACGACCCCATCCAGTGGGATTCACTAGCCCGCCATCCAGGAGGACCAACTCATAACACTTACCCCCATCCATTGAGAACACTACCCCATCCCGTGAGGAACACTACCCCTCCAGTTGAGGAACACTACCCCCATGCCAGGTGAGGAACAATACCGTCCCTCCAGTGAGGAACCACTACCTACCATCACGTGAGGATCCTACCCCCATCCAGTGAGGACACCTACCCCCTCAGTGAGGAACCACTACCCCATCCAGTGGGAGAACAACCCCATACAGTGAGACTCCACATTCCAGGGGGCAAATATGAAGGATTGTTGAATTTGGCAGGGGGTGTGTAGGATAAAGTGTATTTGTGTAGGGTGAGAGGGGGGGGGGGTGCACTGAACAAGCAATACTACATGGAACAGGCAGGTGATTTTCCCATCAATCACCACATTGACACATTGTCGTGCGCCACAGAAACACACAACACACATATATATACTGCCCTTGTCCTGAGCTCTGGGCACCTGTTGCCCATGCTGTCAGTGGAGGCGTGTAGTGACCACTCCAGGGTCACTGGCAGCATGGCACATGAACGGAGAAACTGGACCAAGGGGCAGTATACATGTTGTCACAGGACATGTGTCAACCGGGCCAGTTGGGACCTAAAACACATAAGCACCTACAGTTTGTTCAGTGTCCACAGATCCTTGCCTGCCTGCCTGCCTGTGCCATATACACACAGAGCAGCCCTGCCCTCTGCTGCTCGTCGTACTCAGCTTGCACAGGCTGCTGCGTGCTCCCGCTGTTCTCTCTCCTACTTCATGTCCCGGGTGAAGGGGGCGGGGAGGAGGGTGGGGAAAAAGGGTGGGGTGGGGGGGGCTGCACAGACCTGACTCGGTCTGCTAGGCAGCATTAATGAGACAGAGCGGTCAGGCGCACCGTCAGTTGACAAGGATTCAATGTGAGCTCTCGGTCATCAGCAGCTTTTCCTGCCTGCCGGGATCCTAATGATTCAATATATAGACAGCCGGGAGATGGCCTGCGTGTCCCACCAGAGGGGCTCGGTCGTGCCCTCTCTGGCACGGAGGCCATATGTTCGCCACCTGCATCCTCAGAACATAAATAGTCATAGATACTCTGGACCTGGAACATATAATAATACATTAGATACTCTGCATACAGGAGCTGGCCAAAGACTCTATTTACGGTCATCACCTTCTATTTACAAACAACAATCTGCAACACTCCTGGAGGCTCACAGCAAGAGCAAGAACTTGCAACTGTTAGAAGCGGATCAGAAGTTGCATATAATTTCTAGTATCCTCAATACTAAGTGAATCCCCCATTACTTCTGCCACAGTGTATGAGGGGATATGTCGCAGAATTACAGTGTTGCAGCAGGAGTGCAGGGATCCCCCGAAGCCCTGTAAGGGGATTCATCTTGATCTGGGTGGTACCCGGGGCTTCTTTAGGATTCTTCATTCTGCTGGTAGGAGGTACGTTGGATCGGGGTTGTGTCAGCAACGTTGTGCCTTTTGAGGTCATTGGCTTGGGAGCAAAGAGTTACAGATCCATTGTAGTGCCATCTACATTGACACTCTCTTAACTGCGCCTAAGACGTGTAAAGTAAAAGATTAATTAAAGAGGGGCAGTGAAATAGTACAGTATCGACAGTGGTTTTGAGCTTGTGATAATTCTGGCAACAATCAGTGCGCACCGAATTTAGGTCGCAACTACTAACTTAGGCGACAGAATGTACATGTGTGCCCATGGTGTTTATCTGCCGGCAGCATGTTTTAGGCAGGAGGGAGAAGATGAGCAATTGGACATAGTGTCCTATCTGCACGGCATGCATGTTTGTAGAAGCAGGGGGAGAAGATGAGCAGATTGTATATAGTGTTCTATCTGCAGCAGCATGTTATAGAGCAGGACGAGCGAGCAGATTGTATATAGTGTTCTATCTGCAGGCAGCATGTTTATAGAGCAGGAGAAGTGAGCAGATGGTACATAGTGTCCTATCTGCAGCAAGCATGTATCGGATGCAGAAGGAGCTGAGAAGATTGTACATAGTGTTATATCTGCAGGCAGTATGTTATAGAGCAGAAGAGATGAGAAGATTGTACATAGTGTCTTATCTTCAGGCCGCATGTTATAGAGAGGAGGAGCTGAGCAGATTGTACACAGTGGGGCCATTACTAAGGGTGCCGAATCGACGCACATTAATCGGGTTCCGACGATTTCGTTTTGCGCCGATTTGCTCTGGATTTGGAGCACGTGTGATCGGATTTTGGCGCCGGCTTTCACGCGACAGAAATGGGGGGCATGGGCGTCGGGCACACCCGATGGATTTGGAATCCGTTGTGAATTTTAAACGGAACTGTGTAGCAGATCAGCACTCCCATGCACCGGGAAGAAGCAAGTGAACTCGGGTGGACTCAGCGCAGCAACACCTGGTGGACATCGGGCGCAGGTGGATTAAAGGAGGGGCTCAGGGGTTACCGGGGCCCCCACCCTTTCACTTTTTAATGGGGCCCATACCAGTTTTCGACAGTCAGCGACTCAGCGAGTCGTTGGCTTGTCCTTTGTGTGCGAGAGCGCAGAGCGCCCTTCTGGATGCTGACACAGTGCCATCGTGGGGGGAGTTCACCAATGCATGTTTTGGCGGCAGCAGGTGTGATGGGAGGGCCGGGGCACGCGAGTTATGGTGTGTGTATCTGCTGTCAGCGTGGGGTCGTTCGTCCGTCACTCATGGCTGTGCCCAAAACATCGCTGGCGGCCAAGGAGTAGAGTACAGATCGTAAAGCACACTTGTGGTGTGGGGGACATAAAGAGGTCGAGAATGCAAGCGGACGAATGATCAGAGTCCAGGACGGAATCGAGGTCACAACAGGGAATCACTATAATGCAGAGGGATGGGATAAGCTTTCTCAATGGAAGCAAGGCACAAGATCGGCAGGAAGACAGGAAGGGGTGAGGATTTTCAGAATTAGTACATAGTGGGGGTCATTTTTAAGGCCCAAACCCTTTTTTTTCGTGGATGCGCTGACTTTTATCTGCTTTGCGCCGAATTGCCCCGGTTTTTGGCGCACAAGATCGGATGGTGGTGCTTCTGCGCCGGCCTGCATGCAACGGAAATCGCGGGGCATAGCCGTCGGACACACCGACGTATTCGGAAAAGTTGCTTTATTAAGATTTTTTGTACTAGAACAGGAGGAGCTGAGCAGCTTGTTTTACATAGTGTCCTATCTGCAGGCAGATATATTATGAGCAGGAGGAGTCTTAGAAGAGTGTACAGAGCGTCATCTCGCACGGCAGCATGGATTAGGGGGTTAGGGTGGGGGTCAGGTGTGGGTTGGATTTCACAGACGGACATGGTTGATTGACTGGACTGGGGGGGATTATTCTTCTCCTCTCGTGTATTTCTTAGCTATTGCAGAGTAAACCTAGTTAGTGCGGCAGATTTTGCTTTCAGAATTCCACGATTCCATACAGGAACACCAATTCTTGTTCACATAGCACCAGAATACAGTGCGCGGCTCAGTAGATGAAGGGTCGTGTAAACACGGGTTTGTCTGTTGATGCTGTTTTACTTGTGATTTGACTACCACCACCGCGCGCCCTCTTTCTGCCCGTGTTATCTCTGGTTCCAGTTACTTATCCAAGTGTGATTGGAGATTCCTCACAAAACTCAATGGACCTCTGTGTTCTGGCCCAATCATATGCAAGGGCTCTGAGATCACACAAGAGTCTGCCCACCCTCTTAGGATGCTGGGTATAGTGATTCTTATGTGTACATACCTGGTGGTATTAATCATTCACCATATCTGTAACCGTAACTCCCTGGCTTTTATTCAGGACCTTGTCATTTGTGATTTTGTACTTAGTTTTCTCTCTCTGTTGATTTACGGCTTTGGTGATCATATTCTCTGTTGTATTGTTTGTGTTCCTGCTTTTGTGTTTTGCACTTGACATGAGAGGGGTTTCAACCAGTACTCCCAGCAGGAATGGCAAAATTGTGGGATCAGATTTAGGGTTCATGTCTTGTCTTGTACCTGTCCCTCTTTTTACATGATATCAGTATTGTGTTTTTGTGAGTAATACTGAAGGTACAGGTAGTGAATGAATACGTTGGAGATTGGATCTGTCAGCTTTCATTCCCAACGTATTCCGTATTTCAGGTGTACAGTACAGAAACAATCTTTTTTTTTGAAAGATGAAATTCTCATCTTTAACAACATCGAATTAGGGCTCTAGCCACTATAGAGCCAAGGAAAAATGGGTGTGGTGTTTGTCTGAATACACTCCTCCTCAGCCCGGAATGACTCATCTCAGGTAAAAGTGTACGTTTCGAAATCATTTGAAAAAACTTGGGACGGGAATTCTTTTGGGGTAAACATGTGAATTTTTAACAAAAAAAAAATAGATTTTAGAAAAAGGATACTTCAACCTTTATGGTTGTCTTGTAGTGTAAAACTATTTTTAGGTTAAAAAAGTTGACACTATATGCAATCTCGAAAGCAAAAGAGAACACTCCGCCAGGGTCTGTGGACGAGATTAGTAAGCTCACAGCAACAATAGCCCACAGCGATAGGATCAGCAAGCTTCTAAAATTACATTCCAAAAGTGTTTTATGCAAGAGAGGACAAAAGTCATCAGGCACACGAGAGGAGAAGCCTCTGCACTTTGATTTGTCTTATGTAGCCCTCTAGGAAGAAATAATGTTCCTGCAGAGGTTGTGGGTATTTTAAAGCTTTGCAAGTGCACTTAAACGAGACGTTGCTTCGCTAAGAGATTACAGTTACTTTGGCAAAAATGTCAAAAATATCAAATATAAGTAGTGTTGTATAGTAAAAAAAATCATGAGGGAAGTTACTTTTATTAAAAATGTTTATATTGTTTCCATTTGTTGAGTTAAATGTCAGGGGCAGTAATGGGGAAAAAAGAATGAAATATTCATTTTATAACATAAAGGTGTGTAACGGACAATAAAATGTGGATCCTCCTGTGCCACAGACAAGGGTGTTTTAATGAGCGTGATGAACCTGATGCCGCCCATCTTGCTGCAGGTGGTGCCGCCTGAGGCAGGAGGCTCACCTCCCATGGCTGGTGTACTCTGTAACGGGTAAGCATGTTGGTTTTTGAACCTTGAAACCCTATGACGTGAATCTCAACTCCTCGCCACCAGGACAAAGGCTTACTAGCTCTCGGATTGTCCTGGAACTGGTTAAAGAGTCAGGAACACCCTTTGTACAATAAAGGTGTTAGTGCAGGTACAAGTCCAAGGTCAGGGCAGGCAGCTTCTGTTCAGAGCCAGCACATGCATGGTTTGTCACCAATAACCGGGAGTGGTAGAGACAGGGTCGATAATAAGAAGAAATGGAAGTCAATTTATGTAAGGAGACTTTGCAGGAACTTTCAGAAATAAACACAAGCAACGTGGGAGAACGGCCCTTTATCACAGAGATGTGGATGGAGTTCTAGGCGATCTCTGGAGGCAGAGGAGCTGGGGAGAGAGAAAGTAATACGCCAGTCAGTCCAGCAGGAACCATAGATGGACACAGTAGTGGATTATAATATAGGCGGTATCCCAGGGCCCAAGCTTACTAGGGGCCCATGGCCAGGCAAAACCCCACTAATTTACATGAGAAGGACCTTCACCATGAAATCCTTGTCCTTGTTCTTGCACTCAAACACTGTAGACAAGAGGCATTTCGGACCTTGAGGTCCTCCGAAGTCCTGACACCACAGATTGAAAAGAAGGTAGCATGGGCACATCCTCCATTCCACGAGTGATGTTAGTACCAGATGTAGCTACGTGTTCCAGACTTGTAGGGTTAGACTGATCCATACAACCCTGGGCACTGGGGGTCTTCTTGCCCTGGATGGGAGTGGCCAGTTTGTTCGATGCGAAAGTGGCACAACTTTTGGAAAGTATGTCCAATTGAATACTTCAAGGATTCTCTTGAGATACTATCCATACTCTCAAAGGAGACAAGGTTAAAGACCCGATATTTAGGATATTGGGGGAATATCAACCCACAGGATAACAGGGTAATAGTGACAGATGCACTTTTATTGGATAATGGAATATTAAGGGAACCTGTTGCAGATTTTACCCCATTAAATCCAGCCCCTTAGCTAGGATGAATGTCCTTTATAGACATTACCTCTTTTAAGTTAAATTACTCCATCCCGCACCTATGAAAAGAACTCCCCCAAAGTCAGATTCAAATGAGCTGAGAGGAGGTGTTGTGATCTATAGCAACTTGTGGTTGGGCATACAGGAGGTCGAGACAGGCAGCACAGGATCAGAGTCAGAAAGGAATCGAAGGCACAACAGGGAATCACTATAAAATGCGAGGAGGAGAGGGGATAAGCTTCTCAATGGAGCAAGGCACAAAGAAATCCGCAGGGAAGACAGGAAGGGTGAGAATTTATCAATTAGTACATAGGGGCTAATTTTCGAAGGCCCAAACCGCTTTTTTCCCGTCGGATTGCCAGAATTTTTGTTTGCGCCGAATTGCCCCGAGTTTTGGCGCACACGATCAGATTGTGGTGTTGCTTCTGCGCGGCCTGCATGCAACGGAAATCGGGGGGCTAAAAACTTGCTGATGGTGTCATTTGAAATGTGGGAATCTTGATTGTTGTAGAATCAAAGTACATGGCAATTAAAGACATAGTCAAGGGTTTTTATACTGCAGTCCAACCTGTATCTCCGTTTTACACCACAGATAGTGTGGTAATGCCCTCCGGTTTCCTACAGCCTCTCAGTGTTGACTCATTCAGCCGAAAAGGATGCTATTCCACTCATTTGATTGGCGATTGAAACCTGGTGGGATGTGTTGAATTAAAAAGAAAGGGAATTCTGAAACAATATTTCACGTCTAACCTGGTGGGCTTCTAGTTATTGGAGAAAATGCTGGTGACAGGTCCTATAAAAACTTAGTGTTAGGCGATAATGTGCAGCTGTGGAAAGGGAATTGTATAGGCCCCCTCCATGGACTGACACATCTTCCTACAGATGGGGGGTATTGCATTATCGCAAAATATTAGTTGTAGGACTTGGCCATGGTGCCAGAGGATTGCAGAACTCGCACTGTCATTGACTGGGATAGTACTGGACTGGTCCTTGCCTCTTATTTTGGTATAATGCAAGGACACCCCTTCTGTACAAGGTGTGCGAGTGCGTGCGATCAGGCGACATACATAGAATTCAGTAAAATACACCACTTCTAATTAGTGATAATAAGGATTAGAGTAAGAACATTTTGATTTGAACAGCCCGCCCCCCTCTTCTGCTGCGAGTTGCAGTACCACTCCCCATACTCTAGGTGGCAGTAAACGGGAATCTGAGATACGGCTTGAATCTCACTTTTCTGGCCTACGAAAGTTCCAATCATTTTACATTAGATTTTAGCTTTAAAAATCAATAAAAGCACAACCTGTACCAGATATTCTGTCTCACGTCCTTAATTTTGAGCACCACTAAACACAAGGGTCTAGTAGAGTGTTATTATTTCCTTTCATTGCCGGTGAAGAGTGATTCATGTACGGCCAGTCGTGGATTTCTTAGCTGAATTAATAGCGCTAATTATGGAATTATGGATACATTCACTCTAACCATATGTCCCGGCTTTCTGCATATAATAGATCCTGGCAGTACAGTCCCTGCGCCATGTAAAAAATGCAACAAAAAGCTAAATAAACACAATGGGGGTCATTTACTAAGGGCCCGTTTGCGTTTTCCCGACGTTGTACCAAATATTCGTTTTGCGCCGTTTTCGCTTGTATTGCCCGGGATTTGGCGTCACGCAAGGAAATCGGGGGAGGGCGTCCCGAACGAAAACCCAGCGGGATTCCGAAAAAAAAACCGCCATTTAAAAAACGTGTGCGGGGGGCTCGCGCTTACCTTCATTCAGGAATAGGTCGTGTGACTTCAGGGCATTCCGGCAGGCCTCCGCGGAGAACTTCAGCGCAGCAGCGCCCAACCTGGTGGGTCGGGGCTGCCTAGTGAATCCCCCGGAAGACCCGAATCCACCGCAGAAGAACGCGGCTAGGATCGCGAAGGTGGGTCCGGGTAAGTAAATCTTCCCTAATGGAGGATATTTATCAGAAGTGTCTGAGAGCAGAACGGTCTTCTAACTGCCCATGGCATAAAGGCGTTCTAGCAGTCCCATTCCCCGAAAGTAATCCACATCTAAGGGCGTTTTATAGCGTTTTGCTGTTTTTTTAGCAATCTCTTAATTTTAGTGAAAATACCCAGTTCTATTTTTAGTCAATAACGTGCACCAGTGCACTGGGGGCGGAGCACATATAGAAGTGACTTGTTTTGTTCTTGCCTAATCACATCAAATCAAGGCCCATTCAACAATAAATGCCATCCACCTATAAACAAGGAAAATAAGAGCATAAAGTGGGTGGGGCGGCAGGAATGGCCCGCCCCCAGCCCTTCAAGATGCTATTGCATAAATACTTATGAATGTTTTTTATTAAATGACAGATCATGGGTAAGAGGAAAGATACGCATGAAAAGCTGATAGCTGACAGTAAAATAAATACATTTTAAAAGTAAAAATTAAAAAATAAAAATTCCCTAGAATTGAAAAGATAAAAATAAACTGTAAAAATCATAAACATGTTACGGCTATGCCCCGCCATCCCCAAATGTCTCGATCTATAAAATTAGTAATCACCTTCATAGCCCGCAATCATTACTCAGGAAAATAGCACGCACCAATGTCCGAAACGCCACTTTTCGCTACTTTGCAACATAGGAAAAAACAAGTTATAAAAATGGGAGCAATGAAAGGTCATCTCATTCACATAGCTCCAGCCAACAAATCTTGAAGATTTGCACATCTCTGGTCGCTGGGGTCTGACGTTAGGAAAAGAGGTTAGAAATCCCATCGGACCTAAACTAGACACATAGCTAACCGTTATCCCTATAATTACAGGCAATCATCAGAGGAAAAAGGGATCCCAGGAAAAATGGGCGGTGTGAAAACTGGTATCCCAGCGTGAGCATGCATGAACTCTGAATCCCAAACTTTGGCCGAAGTCTGCATGTTTGGCACGGACCGGAACATGGGGGTTGGGGTCCGCTCACCCCTAACTGTAATTATGGATCCAAATGTGACAATCTCGTATGCTCTCCCCTGAACCCTTTCATTTATGGCAGAGGGCCGTACCCCTTAGCTTTTGGATACTGCAGTCATTTGAACAACCTCTTCAACTGACCAGAAGAGTCTTCCAAATGGCTGCCCCCCAAGAAAGTTAAAAAAAAAAAAAAAAAATTATTATTTATATTATTATATATATATACTATATTATTACGCGATATAAAGCTAGTCTTTAGCACAAATTGTGTTCTCAAAAACCCTAACCGGCTTAGTTCGGGAGTAAAAAAAATAGTCAAACCTCTCCTTTCCGACCGTACACCGTAGGTCCTATGCTTGATTCGATGCTCCGGCGCCGCGCGGGTTCCTTCGGACATCTTGGGGTTTTTCCGCTCCTCTCAAGGTCCCTCACAAACAATGACGTCGGCAAGCATCTGACGTAATTCTCTGTGCCGGCCGCCGAGACGAAACCGAAGAGGAGTCGGAAGAACTCAACGAGGAACAAGGACCGAGGCAGCACAGGGCATTGGAGACAGACTCTAGCAGGCTATATACTAAAGGGGCGGGGGAGGTGGATACTACAGGGGGATGATGGCAGCCATACACTACAAGGGTCTGGGCGGCTATAACTACAGGGGGGCTGGCAGGTTATATATGCAGGGGCTGGCAGGCTATACATACAGGGGTCTGCTGGCTATATATGGGAGGCTGTGGCAATTGCATTCACCCTCGGCTTATACTCGAGTAGTCAATAGGTTTTCCCAGTTTTTTGTGTTCCGAGTTTACGGTACAAAATATTTTATTTTTGTAAGAAAGGCCATGTTTCCATATGCGGACAAATTTTAGACAACCACAGAATCTTGTTCCTCTAGATATCATCACACTTTGGCTTCTGCAGTTTATCGTTGTTGAGAATGGAAGAATAAGAAACAGGAATAAAAACACATTATAAAAACCTTGTTTTACGATGAGTGAGTCAGGAATAACACTTTATGCTAATATCTACTTATAACTGATTATGTTTGCAGCTGTATGGTATAAATCTTAGTTAAAGCCTTTTTAATGATGCGCTGGATGGAAAGAAAATTCTTTCAGTAGATTATATACATTGTTCATTCTTTAAAGATTTAAGATAGTTACTTAATGGAATCTTGTCAGATAAACTAACCCACACTGACTAACAATCTTTGAAAAATGCTATTATACAGAAGTAAACTATCCCCATATTGTTCTTCATGCAAGTGAAAGTTCCACAGTACAATAAAATAAAATAACCCCATGTGAGTCTGATCAACAATCTTTTCTCTAAGTTAGTCTGGTATATTCATGTCCTTCAGCTGAAGGCCCCCGTAATCAGGGGGCTTCAGTAAAGAGATTTCCAGACGAGGGATGAATGAGGGTGGTTGAGAGAGCATGCTGAAGAGAATTCCTGAGGAAGGGTGAATTAGGAAGCGTATTCACTTCAGCAAGCCAGTCACATAAAGACAAACGGGCACATTTTTTACTTACCCGCTCGCGGTGGAGTTCACCAAAAGTGCATTGTCCGACGATAATGTGCCTCTAAGATAGTGTCTTATCTTCAGGCAGCATGTTATAGAGCAGGAGGAGCTGAGCAGATTGTACACAGTGGGGCTCATTTACTAAGGGTCCGAATCGCGCACATTACTCGGGTTTCCCGACGATTTCCGTTTTGCGCCGAATTGCTCTGGGATTTTGGAGCACGTGATCGGATTTTGGCGCCGGCTTTCACGCGACAGAAATGGGGGGCATGGGCGTCGGACAACCCGATGGATTTGGAAAATCCGTTGAATTTTAAAACGGAATTGTGTAGCAAGATCAGCACTCACATGCACCGGGAAGAAGCAGGTGAACTCCGGTGGACCTCAGCGCAGCAACACCTGGTGGACATCGGGCGCAGGGCTGGATTAAAGGAGGGGCTCCAGGGGCTCTAGCCCCGGGGCCCCCACCACTTTCACTTTTTAATGGGCCCCTACCAGTTTTCGACAGTCAGCGACTCAGCTGAGTCGTTGGCTGTCTTTGTGTGCGATGCGCAGCGGCCCTGGATGCTGACACAGCTGCCATCGCTGGGGGAGTTCACCAATGCACTGTTTTGGCGGCAGCAGGTTGTGATGGGAGGCCGGCAGCGAGTTATGGTGTCACGCTGTCAGCGTCCGATCACTACATGCTGCTGCCAAAACATCGCTGGCGGCCAAGGCGAAGTACAGAATCGTAAAGCACACTTGTGGTTGGGGACATACAGGAGGTCGAGACAGGCAGCACAGGATTGGCTGACTCCGCCCTAGCTGTCATTGTCGGACCCTCTGTAGAACGATTTTTTGTCAACACTTTCAAATAGAAATGCCTACCGGTTGGAACAATAAGGGTGAGCTGCCACAAAGTCGCATCAAATGGGAATTCACACTACTAATTGGTAACCAATAGAGCCAAGGTAGAATAATTTCCTTTGTCATGTTACCAGAAACCCATGGCCACTCCTATGCTAGGTCATTGTTTTTTTGCGTACACTTCCTGCTGATAATCTTTTTTCATGATCCGGGACAATTCCTTTAAAGCCTCATTGCAGTTTTTGTCTTTCCAGTCCTGTGCAGGATTCCAGAATATCAATACTGTATAGCACCAATATATTTTTACTACTGGTTTATTAACTCCCCTATTTATGAAACCAAAACAATACAGCAATTTTCTATGGAAGCTCATCCTTATTTTTGTAAACTTTCCCATCCTAGCCTTAGTACCCTTGGTAAAAATTTGACAATATTATTAAGGTTTGCTGTGCCTGGATTTTATTCCTACAGACACTAAACTGATGCTATGTCTGTGCTGTATCCTTCAGGGGTGGTAGCCTAAGCACCATGACTCAATCAGAAACGCACCGGCCCCCTAATACCCTTCACTTCTGCATAACCAACTGTTTTGATGTGCTTCAACAGCAATTGCCTGTATGTAGTAATAGCAAATGGGGAGATAAGATTATCAATGTTACTTACTATGACAAGTGCATTATCTATCCGAATATCACTTCTGTGTAATTTTTTTCCATAATTCTGTATGTAATTACTCAATATACTCGTGGTCGGTGAAGGAGACTACTGCCAAACCATGCATGTCCGCTTCGGTTCTTATGTCACACAAGCACAGTCTAAGTTTCGTCTTCTTCTCAGTTCCTGCAGCATGTTATCTTCAGCTTTCCCTCTTGGGCTTATGCAGACCTTCCTTCACTACTTTGTTTTCTTCTGCAATGGTGAATCTCTCAGGATTTTATTTTTTCATATCCAAAAATAAATTATTTTCACGGAGAGAAGCTTTATTGATTCCTTAAAATGATCAACTGTCTCATTTTTCTTGGATAATATTTTTTAATTTCCTTTAATATTTACCATATTTATCATATATTATAATTTATCTTAAAGGGCGTTCTGGGCAAAAAAAAAATCTTGTCACTAATCTATGAATAGGTCTTCATTTCATATTATGGGGGTCCAACTCCAGCATGCCACAAGCTCAGCTGTTCTGATAGAGACTGGAACAGAAGCAGACAGCTCTACGGTGCGCTAAGTAAGTGGGTAGTCAGGGTAACTGGCATTTTTATTTGAATGGCAGCACACGGCAGTTGAGTTTTTTCAACCACTGCAACAAAATAACTGATCTGTTCTTCCTCTAATTCTGCCATTTCCTCTGTTTCGGTGATGTCGGCGATATTTGAATTACTAAATATTATTAATTTTATCGTTAACTTAAATTTATAAAAAAAAAAAATTAATAAATTAAAAATGGAATTAAGTTCCAGCTTCTTATGTCCATTAGGGAATATTTTAAGAAAAAAAATTTCCATAAATCAAGATTCGATAATTTTTCCACGCTTCTGAGGTCTATATAATTGTTTTTTTATATTATTATAATAATCTCTCATTAACATAATATTCTAATATTTTTTTTTTATGAGTTTAAAAAAATCCATGACAAAACGGAACTGCCGTCTAATTGACCTTTTTTTTGTGTCTTTTGCAGATTTTCGCGCTGCCCTTTATGAGCTATTTCTAGATTTTGTAATATTTGCTTGGAACATCTTGGCAGGAATATGGACCTATTTGAAGAATTTCCCCGCATTTGGCTTCCATCCTATTTTTCTGCCAAATGCGACTGACTTGTAAATACCAAATTGCAAATTAAGGAAATTTACTGTTTTCATTGGATAGAAATGGAAGTGGATATTCCATGAATCATTTTTATAACACTCATAATTCGGATAATATAAATAGTGTTTATGACATATAAACAGATTTTTAAATTTACTTCTTAATTTCCCCAGCAAAGGATCTTCTGCATGGCCACATATAACGGGCATTTGCCCTTTCCTGACAAGGCAGGGCAAAAATCTGTTTTCTATTGTTTGTTGCCAGTGAAATCACTAATGGATCACGCTTTTAAAAGAAGACCTATCTGTGGGGAGGGTGACTGAAGCATGGTGTGTCCCATGACTTTTAATTAGCTGGACTGCACATGTGCTAACTCTCGTGCCACCATGTGGTGCCGATACTATGGATGTTACTGACCCATCCTACACTTGAGTATCATGGAGCGTTCATTCTTATGTCCTTGGCTCAGGGTATCAACCCTCCAAAGGGTTAGTTGCCTCACATTCCTTATTGCATCTATTCCTCTAGCAGGCGCATATGCCTAAAGGCAAGGACATGGGTACCCTCCTTAAACAGGGAACTATGTCATCAGAATTGTTCTAATAAACCACTCCCAGGAGTTGTTAGCATCTTAAACAAAACACATCCAGATCAGATTTCTCTTATAGCCCAGTGTGGTAGCTACATCCCAGAAAAAATGAATTAGTTGTATAAATACTCATAGAGGCATAGGTTTAGCTCTAAAGTCAGCTCTGCCTTTGACATTTCGAGCTAAGGAGAGCACTAGTTGAGAACTGCTCCATCCCTTGAGACAGCCTTCTCCGCTACGATGCCTGGCGATCAGCAGGGACTTTCAGAAGAGCCGGTTCGTGATGCTAGATTCGTATAGAATAATTGTACACAGCGTGTTGAGAGCTTGGACTTCAGCACTAAAGCTCTACATCCAATTTACAATTAACTCATTGGCATAGTTTAGTTTAGGATTATCTGGATGATTCTTGTCACCACACTGGGTCATGAAGCTTAAACATGAGGTGATATGTGCTTGAATATTGCGTCAGTCCATCAATAGATCGAATTTCTCTGCTACAGGTGCCCTTTCAAATTAAAAGAGTAGTAAAGAGTTTGAAAAATACAGCTTCCTTTAAAAACTAAGACACAAACTTGCTATGTTTTCTTTTGCAGAGTGCTTGGTTAACTGATTGGGGATTAGCTGCCATGTTCTTCTCAGATATGTAAGGGGTTTCTCCACTTTTAGAAAATGATTGATATTGGTTTTGTGTAAAAAAGTATGCATTTTTCCTGATATCTTTGTTATCAATTCTCACAGTGTGTTTTCGTAGATTCTTCATTGTTTACTTCCTGTGGATAAAAGCCGTCATTCCTCTGAACACTGTCACATTACCAGGATGAGGAACTAATACGTGTGCACCTGTTTTGACATCACATGACCAGGATGATATAGACGACTGCTCGAACCTGTGTGAACCATTCCCGATTGACCAGGGCTATAACGACTGCGCACCTGTTGACATCATATGACCAGGGATATAACGAGCTGTGCCTCTGCTGGTGACAAATACTGACCAGATAAACAATCAGTGGCGCCTGTGTACATCACATACCAGATCTATAACGGACTGTGCACCTGTGGATCAAGACCATTCATCCGGACTGTGCCCTGGTGTAACCTCACATGACCGGGTATAACCGACTGTTTGCACCTGTGTGACATCACATGACTAGGGGTTCATAAACGACCATTGAACCTTGGTGAAATCACCTGACCAGGGATAATGAAGTTGTGCACTTGTGTAACATCACATAACCACAGATATAATGATCTTGCACCTTTGTGAATGACATTACCAGAGATTAATGTGTGCCTCTGTTGACCGGACATGACCAGAGATATAATGATCTGTGCATCTGTGTGACATGACCTGACCAGAGATATAATGAGTATGTAAATCATTTATTATTTCACGTATATAAATGATACGACTAAGAAAAGAGTGTGGAGGTCCCCTTAGAATAACATGGGGTCATGGTGGAAGGAGATGAGAAATGGCCAATCGACTGAATGTCGCCTTCCTCAGCTCTTTACCCAGGAAATCCCCTGGTGGAAGAACACAATGAGGAATAATGTAAATTCTTTGGAATGTTCACACAGTTTTAATCAGGAAGAGGTCGGCGCCCGCCTCCAACCACTTAAGATAGTAAATCACCGGGGCCATATGGACCCTACAACCCCCGGGCTCTTCATGAACTATGTACGGTGATAGACAAACCGTATTTTTAATATTTTGAAGATTCACGAGGACTGGTTATGTCCTCACAGGACTGGCGCATAGCATGTGGTCCAAATAATAACAACAAAGATCACATAGCATCCTGGCAACTACATAAGACCCTGATTCCTAACTGCTGTTGGTGGGAAATATTTGAGGGTTTGTTAGAGATGCTATCCGGAGTACTCACTGTGCACAACCTTATAAACCAGCGTCAGCATGGGTTTATGAGAATCGGTCCGTCAGACTATCTGATTGTTTTCTACGAGGAGGTAAGTGCAAGACTGGATCTGGGGACGCTGTGGATGTTTTATATCTGGACTTTTCCAAGGCATTTTGACACCGTGCCACATAAAAGGTTGGTATTAAAATGAGACTGCTGGGATAGGATAAAATCTGATCTGTGTATTTGGGTAAGTCATTGGCTTAAGGTGATAAAAACAGAGGGTCTCATTAATGGCACATTCTCAGATTGGTTTGATGTGACCAGTGAGGCCACAGGGGCAGTATTGGGGCCCACTTCTTTTTTAATATTTTTTACTAATGACCTTGTATGGGTTTACCACAGTCAATTCATCTTTCAGATATACTAGCTGTTAAGGTAATAATACTGCGGTCGCTAGTTTAGCTACAGAGGGGAGTTGTGGAACTTAAGGGATGGCAGAGCAGATGTTGACTGAGTTAATGTAATAATATGTTCAGTTTATTCACTTGGGCCATGGAAACAAAAAGATAATTCTGTTCTAAACTCAGTTACTTAGTAAAACAAACTGGAGCTGCAAAGGACTTGGCTATTGTGGACTGGTAAACTTTAATTTTAGTGACCAGAGTCCAGGCGGGCTGCTTCTAAAAGCAATAAATTGTGATGTATCAGAGAGAATAGATTCTCATGATACAGACACAGTTTTTGCCCTTAACAACTCTCTGGTCAGACCACACATGGAATAAGTCTGTATAGTTTTTGGCAACAGGTTATAAAAAGGATATATAAGAGCTGGACTGTGGGCAGAGGATAGCACCATGATTATTATGGGAATGGGGAACTAAATACCCTTCACTGACAGATTACAACTTTTGGGATTATTCCGTTTAGAAAAAAAGACGACTGAGGTGAGGGGAGGACCCTCATTACAATGTCCAAATACTGAATGACGTACAAAAGGATCTCTCCAATATCTTTTTTATAAACTCGTCCGTTTTACCGGACCAGTGGCATCCTCTACGCCTACGAAGGAGAGGTGTTCTACCATCAAACACCATAGACACAGGGCATCCTCTACGCCTAGACAAGGGAGGCGGCTCTACCATCACCATAGACAGGGGCATCCTCTGTCTACACCCATAGAGGCGAGGCCTCTACCATCAACCATAGACAGGGGGGCATCCTCTACACCTAGAGGAAGAATGGTTCTACACCATCAACCCATAGACAAGGTGGCATCCTCTACACCTGAGGAGAGGCAGTGCTACCATCACCATGACAGGGGACAATCCCTACAAACCTAGAGGAGAGGGGGGTCTACCATCACCATAGAACATGGGGCAATCCTCTAACGCCTAGAGAGTAGTTCGGCTCTAAACCATCCAACCATAGACAGGGGAACATCCTCTACACCTAAGGATAGGAGTTCTACATCACATGAGACAAGGGGACAAATCCCTACCCCTAGAGAAGAGTCAGCTCTACCACCACCATAGTGAAGACAGGGACAATCCCCTATTAACTAAGGAGAGGTGTTTCTTTCGCCCATCAAAAAAACCATAGACGAAGGGGGCATCCTCTACACTGAGAGAGGGCGTCTGTAAAACCAGACCATAGACAGGGTCCATTCCTCGACAACCTAGAGGAGAGGAGGTTCCTACCATCACCATAAGACAGGGGCATCCTCTACACCTAAGAGAGGCGGCTCTAACTACATCACCATAGACATGGGGCATCCTCTTCCTCTACAACTAGATGAGGAGGTTCAACTACCATCACCATAGACAGGGGGCCAATCCTCTACAACCAGGGTCGGGCACCTATGGCTCCGAGCCAGATGTGGCTCTTTTGAGTGGCCGCATCTGGCTCGCGGCCAGGGCTTCCTATCCAGGGCATTCTACGCCGTGGCATCCTGCGACCTGCCTGTCAAGCCAGGGGCCCTTAAATCTTGTCCTGTTTTGCACCTGATGTAGTAATGCCCCTGGATTTAATCTCAGAGCAGCGCAGGGTCCGCGGGTTTAATTCCCCCCAGGGGCGGCGCCTCTCTCTCCCTCCTGCAGCAGTCTCCTCCGTGTGGCAGAGAGGGAGGGGAGGAAGACTGGCTGCCTGCAGCCAATCCCGGGGCTGGATGTAGTCAGCAGCGCGGAGATCCAGACACAGGGAGACCAGAGAGCTGCATACTGAGAAGACATCCACACCTTGAGGAGAAGGATTCAGCAGCCTGGGATCAGCCACAGATAATGCTCCCTCCCCCCCAGTGTCTCCCACACTCTGCACTAACCCCTTAGTGTCCTGTGTGCAGGAGCAGCTATGAAGCTCCTAAGTTTCCCTTACAGACCCTTCTGCATCATCCCCTCATATCTCCCCCCACCACTGCATTTCTACATTACTGTGAAGGTTCGGTCAGTGTGCAGCTGAGATACAGAAATAACTTAGGACCGAATACAAAATTGTGAGTGCACGTCGTAATAAATGTGGCACATGGTCCGGCTTAGTGGCTCGTTCTGCGTTCGGGATTTTAGCCCTGATTGCTGTTGTTCCTCTTCCATATGCTTTAGCATTCTTGTGGACACAAGCAGCCGCCACACATAAACTGGCCAGACACTTTAACAAAGTGTGTATTGTGGATGTTCTGCGGGGGTGGTGTTTGTATATAATGTTCTCGTGGGGTGGCGTGTGTAATAAAATCCTGTTTTATAATGTTCTGCGGGGGGTGGTCGTGTGTATTATCATGGTTCTGTGTCGGTGGGTGCGTTGATTATATTATGGTTCTTTTGTGCGGTGGTGGGTGTCTGGATTTGCTTCTAATCATTGGTTCTTGGCGGGTGGGGTGTGGCTGGTGTGTAATATAATGTACTGCGAGAGGGGGTTGCGTTTTTGTATATAAATGTTTTGTCGTGCGAGCGGGGTGGCGTGTGTATCATCTATTGAGTTTCGTTTGCTCGTTGTTTTTATGGGGGTATTTGCTGAATTGTGTGTCTTCATTGTATAATAATGTTTCTGCGGGGGGGCGGTGATATAATTATGTTCTGCGGGGGTGGCGTGTGTATAATAATGTTTCTGACGGGGGGTGCGTGGGTATACTAATGTTTTGTCGTGCGGGGTTTGGTCGTGTTGTATAATCATGTTGCGGCAATCATGTGGGCCGTGGTTGTATAATCATGTTCTGCGGTGGGGGTGGGCGTGTTGTAATATGGCTTGTGGCGTAGTGTTTCCGTACTGCGTTCCTGCGGTGAGTGGGTTGTGTATATATGATGTCTGCGGAAAGGGTGGCGTAAGTATTATAATGTTCGTCGGAGGGTGCGTTGTGTTAATAATGATTCTTCGTGGGTGGGCCGTGTGTCTTAAGAAGTGCTGCGCACGGGTGGCGTGTGTATAATAAATGTTTCTTGCGGGAGGTGGTGGCCGTGTGTATTATACATGTCTGTTGACTGCGGGTACGGTGCGTGTGTATATATAATTTTTCTTTCGCGGGGTCGTGTGGATAATAATGTTCTGCGGGGGGTGGCTGTGTATAATACTGGTTACTGGCTGCGTGGGGGGCGTGTGTACTAATAATGTTCTGCGGGGGGTGGCGTGTGTTTATAATGTTTTTTCTGCGGGGGGTGGCGTGTTTAAAATAATGTTCTGGGCTGGGTGGCGTGGGGTTTATAAGTTCTGCGGGGGTGGCCGTTTGTTTAATAAGTATGTTCTGGCGGTCGGGGGGGGCTGGTGGTATAATAAGTTTTTCTTGCGGGGGGGTGGCGTGGTGTATAATAATGTTCTGCGGGGGTGGCGTGTGTATAATATGTGCTCGGCGGGTGGCGTTGGTAAGAATAAATGTTCTGCGGTGGGGTGGCGATCTGCTTATAATGTTCTGCGGGGGGTGGCGTGTGGTATTATTATGTTCGCTGGGGGTGGCGTGTGTATAAATGTTCTCGAGGGGTGGCGTGTGGTATATAAGGTTACGCCGCGGGGTGGTGGGCGTGTGTCAAAATATGTTGGGTCGCGGTGGGTGGCGTTTACGGTGTACCAGTATTAGGTCTGCTATGTGCGGGGGTGCGTGCGTGCTGTATCGTATTCATGTAGGGTTGTGTTCGATTTATGTTCCTGAGGAAAAACGCATTAAAAGTGACGGGTGGGGGGGCGTGGTGTATGTCCTAATCTTTCTCTGCCGGGGGTTTGCGAGTGGCGATGTTGGAGTATGTCGTCCTTATGTGGTCTGGCTTGCGTGGCCCGGGATCGTGTTGGCACTGTGTGTTCGTATCGTTGACTGACATCTGTCTTTGTGTCTATCGATGCGCCCTTTTAGCTCGGTGGGGTCTTTCCTGCGTTGCCTCCATTGTGGGGCGTGTTAAGGATATGCCTGCGTCGGACGGCACGTCGTCTGCCGTCCCTTTCGGCGGGGGGTGCGTGCTGTTTGTATAAGAATGTTCTGGTTCGCGGGGCTGGTCGTTGTTGTCAAGTAAATTTCTGTACACCTTGTGCGGGGGTGGGGTGGCGTGTGTATAAGCATGTTCGCGGGGGGTGGCGTAAGGTATAAATTTCTAGCTGCGGGGGGTGGTCGTGTGTATTTATAATTTTCTGGGTCGGGCGGGGTGGCGTATGTATTATAATGTTCTCGGGGGGTGCGTGTGTATAAGATGTAAATCTGCTTTTCCGGTGCCTTCTCTGGCTGCGGGGGGTGCGTGTGTATGTAATGTTGTCCTGCGGGTGGGTGGCGTGGTATTATAAAATGTTTCTGCGGGGGGTTGGCGTATGTATAATAATGTTCCTGCGGGGGGTGGCGGGTTATCATACTGTTCTCTGCGGTGGGTGGCGTGTGTATTATAATAGTTCTTGGCGGGTGGCGTGTGTATTATAATGTTCCCTGCGGTGGTGTTGCGTGTGTATAAATAAGGTGCTTTTCTGGTGGCAAGGGGGTGGCGTGTGTATATATAATTTTCTGTCGGTGGGTGAACGTAGTGTACAATATAATGTTCTGGCGGGGGTGGCGTGATCCCCGACAAAAATGCGGCTGCGGGAACCCTCAGTAAATAAGCCCCATTGTACGGCTCCGCAGTAATTATAATTTTATAAATATGGAGCGGCTATGAGCCTCAGCCAAAAGGTTCCTTACTCCCTGCTCTAACACCTAAGGAGTAGGAGTGGTCTACACATCAACCAATAACAGGGGCATCCTCTACACCTAGAGGAGGAGGAGGATGCTACCTCACCAGAAGATAGGGGGCATCCTCTACACCTCAAGCAAGTACAACGACATGTCTGTTGTATCTAAGACATCACATAGTACAGGGGCATCCTTCTAGTCACCTTATGAGAGCATGAGGAAGGTTCTTAGCCATCACCATATTTAGTAGGGGCATCCTCTACACTAGAGGGAGTGGTTCTACCATCACCGGAGTACAGGGGCAGTCCTGCTACACTCCGAGAGTGAAGAGTTTTTGGTTCTAACTACCATCCACCATGACTGGAGTCATCCTCTACACCTAAGGAGAGGATGTGATACATATCCCATAGACAGGGGGCATTCCTCTACTCCTAGAGGAGAGGTGGTTTCTATACCATCATCCATAGACCGAGAGGTCATCCTCTACACCTAGAGGAGATGAGGTTATACCATCACCGCATAAACAAGGGGCATCCGCTACACCTCAGGAGAGGAGCTTCTACCATCACCATAGACAAGGGGGTCCCTCACCTAGGGAGGAGGTTCTACCAGCACACCGCATAACAGGGGGCATCCTCTACACCTATAGTAGAGGAGTTCTCTAATCATCACCATAGACAGGGGGCATCTCTAAATCCTCTACACCTAGAGGAGAGGTTGTTCTCCGCATCACCATAGACAAGGGGTCGGGGGCCATCCTCTACAACATAGAGGATATAAGGTTTTACCAGCACCATAGACAGGGGCATCCTCTCCCTAGAGGAGAGGCACTGTCCTACCAGTCACCATAGACAGGGGGCACCTCTACAGGCACCTAAGGATAGGTCGGTTTCTACTTTAACCATCAACCATATACAGGGATTCCTCTACACACCTAGAGGAGAAGATTCTACTATCACCATGAACAGGGGCTCCTACTACCACACTAGAGGAGGAGCTCGTACCATCACCATAGACAGGAGTGGGCATCCTCTAAACACTCTATAAGAGGATGTTCTACAATGCAACCATAGACAGGGGACAATGGTCCTCTACACCTATAGGAGAGGAGGTTCTACGCATCACCCATGACAGGGTGCATCCTCTCAAAAAACTAAGAGAGAGGAGGTTCTACGGGGTGAGGAAATCACCATAGACAGGGGTACCCTCTACACGCTAAGAGAGAGGTGGTTCTATCTGAAACTACCATCATTCTGCTAAGTTCGTCACATGGTTGCACTCGCTTCTACAACCTTACTGAGAGAGAGGTCATTTCGTTTGCATTCCTGGATTTTGGAAAATTTACTGTTGCCATCACCATAAGGGGGCATCCTCTACACCTAGCAGTCGTAGGGCGTTCTCGAAACGACTAGTGCATTGTCCATACTCATATACAGGTGTGCCGCCGTCGGAAACACCGTCGAGCGAGTGCAGTTCTATACCATCGGTTAGCAAACACGAAAGTACAGGGGGGCATCCTCCAACCTATGAGGTAGTATGGAGTGGTTCTAAAGCATCACCATAGACATGGTTCATCTCCCTCTTACATCCTAGAGGAGAGAGGTCTACCATTCACCATGATATACAGTGGCATCCTCTCCGCCTACAGGAGCTGATGGGTAGGTTCTACCATCCGCCATAGACAGGGGGATCCTCTGCGCCAGAGGAGAGGTGGTTCTATGGCCAGCACAATAGACAGGGGGTCATCCTCTTATTCTCCTAGAGGAGAAGGAGGTCTCACCATCGGCGCCACTAGCGCAAGGGGCAATCCTCTACACCAGAGGATATGCAAAGGTTCTACATCACCAAGACAGGTTGGCATCCTCTTTACGCCTTAGAGGAGAGGAGGATTCTACCATCGCCATATGACCAGTGCGTTGCATCCTACACACCCTAGAGGAGAGGTAGTTTCTAACATCGCCATAGACAGCGGGCATCACTCTGCGCTGAGGAGTAGGTGGTCACCATCACCAATAGACAAGAGGGCATCCTCTACGCTGAGTATAGGAGGTATCCTACCATCGCCCATAGCGGGGGCGTCTCTCTACCTAGATATAGTAGGTTCTACCATCACCATGACCAAGGGGGTCATCCTCTAACGCCTATAGAGAGAGGAGTTCTACCATCCTCCATAGACAGGGGGCATCCTCTACAACCGTAAGGAAGAACAAGGAGGTTTCTACCTTCGCCATAGACCCGTGTGTAAGCATCCTCTGCGCCTACAGAGGAGATGTGGTTGTCTAATCCCATCACCATAGAACAACGGGGACATCCTCGTTTACTGCCTAGAGATGACCTCATCGGAGGTTCGAACCGAATCGGCCAGTAGACGCGGTGGGCATCCTCTACACCTAGAGTGAAGGGAGTTTCTTTAAAAGCCATCGACCTATGAGGACTAGTGGGGCATCCTCTACGCCAGAGGAGAGGAGTTTCTAACCCATCCTGGTGGCCATAGACACATAGAGTGTGCATCCTCTACACCTAGAGGGAGTAGGATTTCTACCAGCTCAACCATAGATCAGGGGCAAAATCCCTCCTACCACCTATAGGAAGAGAGAGGTTCTACTCTATCATACTCTATTAGACAGGTCAGCATCCTCACAACCTATAGGATTAGTAGGTTTACCATTCTCCATTGCTGTGGTACCGCGGATGGGTGCAGTTTCCTCTAGCCAACTAGAGGTAGGGAGGTTCTACCATCACCATAGACAGGGGCATCCTCTACACTAGACAGGAGAAGTGCGAGATTTCTTACGCCATCACCTGATACTTCTTGTTTGGGTTTGCGTTAGACTATAGTTTCCTTTCCTGTACATAGCCGGTGGACTCGCTGTGTAATGCTCTCTGCCTCAGGGAGGTTTTTAGTTTAGGCGACTCTATGTAACTGTTAAGTAGTAGAGGTCTGGATGTACTGCTAGCAGGAAAAATTGACTCCGTACGGCGGTTGGACTTGATGGACTTTGTTGTCGTCTTGTTACAGCCTTAATTATGAGCTATTGCCTCTTTCTCTACGCACTTTATGCATTAACTATGAGCTTGGCATCCTGTTGTGACTCAATTAACCATGAAATACACAATCCCTG
Source organism: Engystomops pustulosus (assembly GCA_019512145.1). Taxonomy (NCBI): domain Eukaryota; kingdom Metazoa; phylum Chordata; class Amphibia; order Anura; family Leptodactylidae; genus Engystomops; species Engystomops pustulosus. The sequence goes on from WNYA01000377.1 coordinate 158,588, forward strand.
TGCCACGTGCTTGTGACATCACATTTGACAAGAGGGGATAATACCATGGCTGGTCACCTGTTGTGACAGTCACAGTACCATGGATATAGACAAGCTGTTGCACCTGTGTGCCTCGTCACACGTTACCCAGGTATACCAGCTGTGCACGCGTGTGTGACATCACATGACCGGGATATATCCTGTATGAACACGCTGTGCACCTGTGTGACATCACATGGACAAAAGGTTATATCACAAGCTGTGGCACCTGTGTGACGTCAGTCTGTAGGGTTGTGTTACTCCACTCCTTTGTTTATTTGAATGTGGATTCTCATTCGTCATATTTTTTTCGGTCCTCGTGGAGCTTCTGCGTTATGTTGGCTTCGCTCTTGTTGTTGGTTATGTCTGATGTTTGCGGTTTTTGGATTCTTACAACGCGAACCAAGTGACTTCCAATGGATCTAACTTCCAAGTAAGGCCTTGTTGTGCAGCTCTTCGTTTCTCTTGCTTTGTTCTTATGGCGATTGGCACTATTTGTTATTGTCCATTCGTGTTTAGTTGGTGCGGGTTTTTTAATGCGCTACTTGGGTTTGTTGGGGCTGCGTTTTGTTTTTTGATTCTTGCTCTGTTGCTGCGCGCAACTCGTCTGTGTTTGTGACTAAAATCACATGACAAGGAAGATATACAAGCTGTGCACCTGTGTGACATGTGCGTACATATTATTACCACTAGGGATTGACAAGCTGTGTCACCTGTGTGACTCCACTGAACCCAGGATATAACATTCGGCTTTCAGTCGGTCTGTCTGTGTGCACAAGGCGTTTCACATTTACCAGGGAGATATACGAAGCTGTGCACCTGTGGTGACATCACAATGACAAGAATGTATTATAGACATAGCTAGTGACCTGTGTTGACATCACATGACCAGGGATAATAACCAGGCTGTGCCCTGGTTGGACTATTCACCATGACCTAATATAACAAGCTGTGCTACCGGGTGACAATCACATGACCAGGGGATATAACAAGCTGTGCACCGTTGTGACATCAAATAACCAGGGATATCTTGAACCATGCGCCTGTGTGACACACATGACCAGGTTATATTTAACGAGCTGTGCCACTGTGTGACATCAAATTACCAGGGATATAACAAAGCTGTGCACCTGTGTGACATCACAAAAATTACAGGATATACCAAGTAGCGTGCACGTGTGTTACACCACAATGACAAGGGATATACAAGCTGTTGTCCCCTTGTGGAGACAGAAGTGGTCACATGACCAGGGATATAACAATCTTTTCACGGCTGTGGTGCCATCACATGACTCAGGGATTAACAAGCTGTGCACCTGTGTTACAGTCACATACCAGGGATATAACAGCTAGTGGCACCTTGTGCATCCACATGACCATGGATATAACAAGCTGTGCACCCTGTGTGACTCACTGACCAGGGGATCAATAATGGCAGTGCACCTAAAGAAGAGCAGATCCTGCCAAGGGTGCACACTAGCATGGCCATTTTGCTAGTTTACAAACCTTCATCCCTGGTGGTAGATTTCATTTTAAGGTCTACAATTTGTAAAAACCTAAAATGAAAATTAAAAATTTTGCGTTCATGCATATTTTAAACATTAAAAAAAACCATACAATACTAAGGAATTTCCGCTGTATTTTGAACAATATTGAATTTTGTGCAATTCCAAGAAATTTCCCTGACAATTTGTGGCCATGTTGTTTGGTAACAATGGAGATCCCTGCCTCGCATCACTGGGATATATTTATTTTGGAAATGTCTGATTCTGGATCCGGATCAATGATTTTTCAAGGGGCACAGATGCTTGGTTATTATCTGCCCAATTACACATTAGGATAATTATAACAACACATAACACAAGTCCCGCATCTCTTTGCCCTCCAATATTAGATATTTAGGCTAATTTCAATCTTATACAAAGGCGAGTGATGTGATATATTATACAAGACATGACTCAGGAGAAGAGATTTCTTATTAAATAGATGCTGCCCCTATAGTAAGAGCAGGTTATTGCAACACTGAATCATTCATCGCGCTCATTTTAACTTGTCAAGCATTTAAATCTGCAGCAGCTGTTTTAAGAGCGCGAGGAGCTGAGTAGATTGTACATATTGTCCGTATCGGCAGGCAGCATGTTATAGAGCAGGAGTACTGATAGATTGTACTAGTGTCTATCCGCAGGCAGCATTTTGGTAGAGCAGGAGGATCTGAGTCATATTGTTTATATAGTGTTTCTAATCTGCAGGCACCTCATGTTGTTATTATGAGTGATGAGTGCTGAGCAATTGTACATAGTGTCTTATTCTGCAGGCATCCAATGTTATAGAGGCGAGGAGCTGAGTGCAGATTGTACTAGTGTCTTATCTCGGCGGCATTTTATAGGAGCAAGGAGAAGATGAGCATGATTTGACTAGTGTCCTATCTGCAGAGCATGCATTGTAGAGAGCAGGAGAAGATGAGGCAGATTGTATATAGTGTTCTAATCGCAGTCACATGTTATAAGGCGAACGAGCAGCAAATTGTATATATTTCTATCTGCAAGGCAGCATGTTTATAGAGCAGGAGAAGTTGAGCAGTATGGTACATAGTGTCCTATCTGCAGCAGCATGTTATGCAGCCTAAGGAGCTGAGAAGTTGTACCATAGTGTCATATCTGCAGCAGAATGTTATAGAGCAGAAGGAGCTGAGAAGATTGTACATAGTGTTCTTTCTTCAGGCGCATGTTATAGAGCCAGGAGATCTGAGCAGATTGTACACGATTGGGGCGCATTTAACTAAGGTCCGATTCGGCTCACATTACTCGGGTTTCCCGACGATTTCCGTTTTTGCCCGTTGCTCTGGATTTTGGAGCAGGTGATCGGATTTTGGGTCCGCTTTCACGCACAGAAATCCGGGGGGGCATGGGCGTCGGACAACCCGACGGATTTGGAAATCCGTTGTATTTTAAAAACGGATGTGTGAGCAGATCAGCATCCCATGCACCGGGAAGAAGCAAGTGAACTCGGTGACCTCAGCGCAGCAACACTGGTGGACATAGGGCGCAGGCTGGTTAAAGAGGGGCTCAGGGCCTTAGCCCCGGGGCCCCCACCACTTTCACTTTTTAATGGGCCCACTACCAGTTTCGACAGTCAGCGACTCAGCTGAGTCGTTGGCTTCGTTGTGTGCGATGCGCAGCGCCATGGCCCACGCTGCTAGGTCTGATGCTGACAAGCTGCCATCGCTGGGGGAGTTCACCATGCATGTTTGGCGCAGCAGGTTGTATGGGAGGCCGGCAGCGAGTTATGGTGTTCACGCTGTCAGCGTCCGATCACTACATGCTGCTGCCCAAAACATCGCGCGGCCCAAGGCGAACTACCGAATCGTAAAGCACACTTGTGGTTGGGGACATACAGGAGGTCGAGACAGGCAGCACAGATCAGAGTCAGGAACGGAATCGAGGTCACAACAGGGAATCACTATAAATGCAGAGGAGATGGGATAAGTTTTCTCAATGGAAGCAAGGCACAAGGCACAAGCACAGGATCAGAGTCAGGAACGGAATCGAGGTCACAACAGGGAATCACTATAAATCAGAGGAGAGGTATAAAGTTTTTCTCAATGAAGCAAGCACCAGGCACAAGCCCGGATCGGAGTCAGGAACGGAATCGAGGTCACAACAGGGAATCACTATAAAATGCAGATTGGGATAAGCTTTCTCAATGGATCACAGGCACACGATCCCCGGCAGGAGACAGGAAGGGGCTGAGAATTTATCAGAAATTAGTACATAGTCAGGGGTCATTTTCTAAGGCCCAACCCGCTTTTTTTTTTTTTTCCGCGGATTGCCTGAATTGTTTGAGGCTTTGCGCCGAATTGCCCCGAGTTTTTGGCGCACACGATCGGATTGTGGTGCTTCTGCGCCGACCTGCATGCAACGGAAATCGAGGGGCATGGTCGGAAAACCCGACGTATTCGGAAAAGTTGCTTTATTTATAGCATGTTATAGAACAGGAGGAGCTGAGCAGCTTGTACATAGTGTCCTATCTGCAGGCAATATATTATAGAGCAGGAGGAGCTTAGAAGAGTGTATACAGAGTCCTATCTGCAGGCAGCATGTTATAGGGGGTTAGGGTGGGGGTCAGGGTGGGTTGGATTTCAACAGACTGGACATGGTTGATGACTGGACTGGTATCTTCTCCTCTCGTTGTATTTTCTTAGCTTATTTGCAGAGTACAACCTAGTTATGTGCGGCAGATTTTGCTTTCAGAATTCCCACGATTCCATCACAGGAACACCAATTCCTTGTTCAATAGCCCCAGAATCAATGGCCGCCTCTCAGAGATGAAGGCTCTGTGTAAACACGGGTTTAGCTGGTGATGCTGTTTGAATTGATTACTACCACACTTGTCTCTTTCCTGCAGTGTTATCTCTGGTTCATAGTTACTTATCCCACTGTGATTGACAGATTCTCACACAAATCAATGGACCTCTGTGTTCTGGCCCAATCATTACTGCAACCGGGCTCTGAGATCACACAAGAGTCCTGCCCACCCTTCTTAGGATGCTGGTTATAGTGATTCTTATGTAGCTACATACCTGGTTTATTCATTCATTCTTCACCAGGTAACCTTCCCTTGGATTTTATTCAGACTTCTCTTTTGCATTTGTGATTTTGTACTTAGTTTTCTCTCTCTGTTGTTACCCGGCTTTGGTGATCATTATTCTCTGTTTGTATTGTTTTGTTCCTGCTTTTGTGTTTTGCACTTTGACATAGAGAGGGGTTTTCAACCAGTTACTTCCCAGCAGGAAGGGCAAAATTGGTGGGATCAGATTTAGGGTTCACTGTCTTGTCCGTGTACCTGTCCCTCTTTTTACATGATATCAGTATTGTGTTTTTGTGAGTAATACTGAAGGTACAGGTAAGTTGAATGCATAGTTGGAGATTGGATCTGCAGCTTTCATGTCCGTATTTTCAGTTTACAGTACAGAACCACAATCTTTATTTTTTGAAAGATGAAATTCTCATCTTTACAATAACACTAGAATTAGGGCTCTAGCCACTATAGAGCCAAGGAAATGGGGTGTCTGAAATAACATTCCTCCCTCAGCCTCTGAAAGTGACTCATCTCAGGTAAAAAGTGACTCTTCTGAAATCATTTGAAAATAACTTGGGACGGGAATTCTTTTGGGTAAACCTGTGAATTTTAACAAAAAAAAAATAGAATTTTAGAAAGGATACTTCAACCTTTATGGTTGTCTTGTAGTGTAAAAACTATTTTAGTGTTAAAAAAGTTGACAATATCTGCAATCTCAGAAAGCAAAAAGAAACTCCGCCAGGGTCTGTGGACGAGATTAGAAGCTGCACCGCATCGACCACAGCGATAGGATCAGCTAAGCTTCTAAAATTACATTCCAAAGCTGATTTTATGCAAAGAGAGACAAAGTATCAGGCACAAGAGAGGAGAAGCCTCTGCACTTCTGCTCTTATGTAGCCTCATAGGAAGAAATAATAGATTCCTGCAGAGGGTTGTGGGTATTTTTAAAGCTTTGCAAGTGCACTTAAACGAGACGTTGCATTCGCTAAGAGGATTACAGTTACTTTGGCAAAAATGTACAAAAATAATCAAGATAAGTAGTTACATGTAGTAAAAAATCAATGATGGAAGTTACTTTTATTAAAAATGTTTATATTGTTTCCATTGTGGATGAGTTAAATGTCAAGGGGCAGAATATTGGGGAAAAAAAGAGAATGAAATATTCATTTTTATACCATAAAGGTGTGTAACGGACAATAAAATGTGGATCCTCCTGTGCCACCAGACCAAGGGTGTTATATGAGCGTGATGAACCTGATGCCGCCCCCATCTTGCTGCAGGTGGTGCCGCCTGAGGCAGGAGGCTCAACTCCCTCATGGCTGGTGCACCTCTGTATACGGGTAAGCATGTTGGTTTTGAACCTTGAAACCCTATGAATGAATCTCAACTCCTCTGCACCAGGAACACAAGGCTACTAGCTCTCGGATTTGTCCTGGAACTGGTTAAAGCAGGTCAGGATACACTTGTACAATACAGGTTGTAGTGCAGGTACAAGTCAAAGGTCAGGGCAGGCAGCTTCTGTTCATAGCCAGCACATGCATGGTTTGTCACCAATAACCGGAGTGGTAGAGACAGGGTCGAATAAGAAGAAATGGAAGTCAATTTATGTAAGACTCTTGCAGGAAACTTTCAGAAATAACACAAGCAACGTGGGAGCACCGGCCCTTTAATCACAGAGATGGGATGGAGTTCTAGGCAGATCTCTGGAGGCAGAGGAGCTGGGGAGAAAGTAACCTGCCAGCTCAGTCCAGCAGGAAACCATAGATGGGACCAGTAGTGGATTATAATATAGGCGGTATCCCAGGGCCCAAGCTTACTAGGGGGCCCATGGCCATGCAAAACCACCCACTAAATTTATACTGAGAAGGACCTTCACCCATGAAATCCTTGTCCATCTGTTCTTGCACTCAATACACATGTAGACAAGAGGCATTTCAGGACCTTGAAGGTCCTCCAAAGGTCCTGACACCACAGATTGAAAGAAGGTAGAATGGGCACATCCTCCATTCCCAAGAAGCTGATGCTAGTACCAGATGTAGTAAGTGATTCCAGACTTGTAGCGGACTATAATATTCATACAACCCATGGCACATGGGGGTCTTATCTGCCCCTGGATGGGAGTGGCCAGTTTGTTCGATGCGAAAGTGGCACAAACTTTTGGAAAGTATGTCCAATTTTGAATACTTCAAGGCGATTCTCTTGAGATACTATCAATACTATCAAAAGGAGAAAAGGTTAAAGACCACGATATTAGGATATTGGTGACATATCACAACCCACAGGATAACAGGATAATAGTGACAGATGCACTTTTATTGGATAATGGAATTAAAGGGAACCTGTTGCCAGATTTTACCCCATTAAACTACCAGCCCCTTAGCTAGGGGATGAAATGTCCTTTATAGAATTACCTCTTTTAAGTTAAAACTTATCCATCCACCTATTAAAAAGAACTCCCCTAAAGTCAGATTCAAATGAGCTGAGAGGAGTGTTTGTGATCTATAGCAAACTTGTGGTTGGGGACATACAGGAGGTCGAGACAGGCAGCACAGGATCAGAGTCAGGAACGGAATCGAAGTCACAACAGGGAATCACTATAAATGCAGAGGAGATGGGATAAGCTTTCTCAATGGAAGCAAGGCACAAAGATCCGGCAGGGAAGACAGGAAGGGGCTGAGAATTTATCAGAATTAGTACATAGTGGGCGTAATTTTCGAAGGGCCCAAACCGCTTTTTTTCCCGTCGGATTGCCAGAATTTTTCTGCTTTGCGCCGAATTGCCCCGAGTTTTTGGCGCACACGATCAGATTGTGGTGCTTCTGCGCCGGCCTGCATGCAACGGAAATCGGGGGGCTAAAACCTTGCTTCTGGTGTCATTTGAAATGTGGGAATCTTAGATTGTTGTAGAATCAAAGATACATTGCAATTAAAGACATAGTCAAGGGTTTTTATCTGCAGCTCCAACCTGTATCTCCGTTTCTACACCACAGATAGTGGTAATGTTCCTCTCAGTGTTCCTACAGCCTCTCAGTGTTGACTCATCTCAGCCGAAAAGTGACTCTTCCCAGCTCATTTGCATATCGGGCGATTGAAAACCTGGAGTTGAATTTTAACATAGAAAGGGAATTCTGAAACAATATTTCACGCTCTACCTGGTGGGCTTCTAGTTTATTGGAGAAAATGCTGGTGACAGGTTCCCTATAAAATTACTTAGTGTTAGGCGATAATGTGCAGCCTGTGGAAAGGGAATTGTATATAGGCCCCCATCCCATGGACTGCACATCTTCTACAGATGGGGGTCATTGCATTATAGCAAAATATTATGTAAGGACTTGCCATGTGCCAGACGGATTGCAGAACTCGCACTGTATTGACTGGTATAGTACTGGTACTGGTCCTTGCATCTTATTTTGGTATAATGCAAGGACACCCCTTCTGTACAAGGTGTGCAGTGCGTGCGATCAGGCCGACATACATGAGCATTCAGTAAAATACACCACTTCTAATTAGTGATAATAAGGATTAGAGTAAGAACATTTTGATTTACAGCCGCCCCCATCTTCTGCTGCGAGTTGCAGTACACTCCTCCATACTCTAGGTGGCAGTAAACGGGAATCATGAGATACGGCTTGAATCTCACTTTCTGGCAGTACGAAAGTACAATCATTTACATTAGATTTTAGCTTAAAATATCATAAAAGAGCAACAACTATGTACAGATAATTCTGTCTCACGCTCCTTAATCTTTGAGCACCACTAAACATCAAGGGTCTAGTAGGAGTTTTATTATATTCCATTTTCATTGCCGGTGAAGAGTGATTCATGTATCGGCCAGTCGTGGATTTCTTAGCTGGAATTAAATAGCGCTAATTATGGAATTATGGATTACATTCACTCTTAACCATATGTCCCGGCTTTCTGCATATAATAGATCCTGGCAGATACAGTCCCTGCGCCATGTAAAAATTGCAACAAAAAGCTAAATAAACACAATGGGGGTCATTTACTAAGGGCCCGTTTCGCGTTTTCCCGACGTGTTACCCAAATATTTCCGTTTTGCGCCGATTTTCGCTGTATTGCCCCGGGATTTTGGCGCACGCAACGGAAATCGGGGGCGTGGCCGAACGAAAACCCAGCGGATTCCGAAAAACCGCCGCATTTAAAAAAAAAGTGTTGCGGGACTCGCGCTTACCTTCATCAGGAATAGGCCGGTGAACTTCAGGGCATTCCGGCAGGCCTCGGAGAACTTCAGCGCAGCAGCGCCACCTGGTGGTGTCGGAGGAACTGCCTTAGTGAATCACCGGAAGACCCGAATCCACCGCAGAGAACGCGCTACTGGATCGCGAATGGGCCGGGTAAGTAAATCTTCCCTAATGGAGGATATTTATCAGAAGTGTCTGAGAGCAGAACGGTTCTAATTGCCCATGGCATTAAAGGCGTTCTAGCAGCTCCCAATTCCCCGACAAGTTAATCCACCATCGTATAGGGCGTTTTATAAGCTTTTGCTGTTTTTTTAGCAATCTTTAATTTTAGTGAAAATACCAGTTCTATTTTTATGCAAATAAGCTGCACAGTGCACTGGGGGCGGAGCCATTACTAGAAGTGCATTTGTTTTGTTCTTGCCTATCACATCAAATCAAGGCCCATTCACACATAAAATGCCATCTCACCTATAAACAAGGAATAAAGAGACATAAATGGGTGGGGCGGCAGGAATGGCCCCGCCCCCAGCACTTCAAGATGCTATTTTGCATAAATTACTATGAATTTTTTTATAAAATGACAGATCACTGGGTAAGAGGAAAGATACGCATGAAAAGCTGATAGCTGACAGTAAAATAAATACATTTTAAAAAGTAAAAAAATGTAAAAAAATAAAAATTCCCTAGAATTGATATAAAGATAAAAAATAAACTGTAAAAATCATAAACATGTTAGGTATGCCCGCATCCCAAAATGTCCGATCTATAAAAATATAATAACCTTTATACCCGCAATTCAATTCCATAATGGAAAATAGCACGCAAATGTCCGAAACGCCACTTTTTCGCTACTTTGCAACATAGAAAAAAAAGTTATAAAAATGGGAGCAATGAAAAGGTCATCTCATCTCACAATAGCTCCAGCCAAACAAATCTTGAATGATTTGCACATCTCTGGTCGCTAGGGGTCTGACTTTAAGGAAAAGATGGATTCAGAAATCCCATCGGACCTAAACCTCGACACATAGCTAACCGTTATCCCTATAATTACAGGCAATCATCAGGAAACAAGGATCCCAGGAAAAATGGCCGGGTGTGAAAACTGGTATCCCAGGTGAGCCTGAACTCTGAATCCAAACTTCTGGCCGAAGTCTGCAATGTTTGGCACGGACCGGAACATTGGGGTTGGGGTCCGCTCACCACTAACTGTAATGTTATGGACCTAAATGTAGGACAATTCTCTGTATGCTCCTCCCCTGAACCCTTTCATTTATGGCATGAGGGCCGTACTCCATTAGCTTTTGGATACTGCATCATATATGAACAACCTTCTTCAACTGAATCCAGAAGGTACTTCCAATATGGCTGCCCCCCAAGAAAGTTAAAAAAAAAAAAAATATATATATATATATATATATTTTTATTTATTTTTTTACTCGAATATAAGCCTAGTCTTTCAGCGCAAAATTTGTTCTCAAAAACCCTAACTCGGCTTATACTCGAGTAAAAAAAATAGTCAAAACTCACCTTTCCGACGTCACCCGTAGGTCCTATGCTTGATTCGATGCTCCGGCGCCGCCGCGGGTCCTTCGGATCATCTTTGGGTTTTTCCGCTCCTCTTCAGGTCCCTCACAAACAATGACGTCGGCAAGCATCTGACGTAATTCTCTGTGCCGGCCGAGCACGAAGACCCGAAGAGGAGTGGAAGAATCCGAAGAGGACCAAAGGACCCGAGGCAGCACAGGAGCATTGGAGACAGACTTAGCAGGCTATATACTAAAGGGGCTGGGCAGGTTGTATACTACAGGGGGATGGCAGCTATACACTACAGGGTCTGGCAGGCTATATACTACAGGGGGCTGGCAGGTTATATACTGCAGGGGCTGGCAGGCTATACACTACAGGGGTCTTGCTGGCTATATACTGGGAGGCTGTGAGCAATGCATTTCCCACCCTCGGCTTATACTCGAGTCAATAGGTTTTCCCAGTTTTTTGTGTTCTCGAGTTATACGGTACATAAATAATTTTATTTTTTTTAAGAAAGGCCATGTTTTCCATATGCGGACAATATTTTTAAGACAACCAACAGAATCTTGTTCCTCTAGATATCATCACACTTTGGCTTCTGCAGTTTATCGTTGTGTAGATGAAGAAACAGGAATAAAACACATTATAAAACCTTTTTTTAGATGAGTGAGTCAGGACATAACCTTTATGCTAATATCTATTATAACTGATTATGTTTTAGCCTGTATGGCTATAAATCTTAGCTAAAAGCCTTTTTAATGATGCGCTGGAAAGAAAATTCTTTCAGTAGATTTATATACATGTTCATTCTTTAAAGATTTTAAGATAGTTACTTAATGGAATCTTGTCAGATAAACTAACCCACACTGACTAAACATATCTTTGAAAACTGCTATTATACAGCAGTACAACTATCCCCATATTGTTCCTCTCCATGCAAGTAAAGTTCCACAGTACACTAAATATATAAATAACCCCATGTGAGTCTGATCAACATCTTTTCTCTAAGCTTAGTCTGGTATATTCATGTCCTTCCAGCTGAAGGCCCCCGTACTCAGGGGGCCTTCAGCTAAAGAGATTTCCAGACAGAGGGATGAATGAGGGGGTTTGAGAGAGCATGCTGAAGAGAATTCCTGAGGAAGGGGTGAATTAGGAAGCTTATTTCACTTCAGCAAGCCAGTCACATAAAGACAACTGGGCACATTTACTTACCCGCTCGCTGTGGAGTTCACCAAAAGTGCATTGTCCGACGATAATGCACTCTAAGATCATGCGCCCGATATCCTGCATGTGTCGCTTCCCCATTGAGGTCCTCCGGAGTTCACCATCTTTTTAGTGATGTATGTTAGGGCTTGGGCTTGCAACACAATTTGAAAGTTAAATCCCACGCTCAGTCCAAATGAGTCGGATCGTCGGATGGCACGACCCCTAAATTATGTTGCATGGAAGCTAGTGGAGATGTGCCACAAAAAGGGTCGCGTGTGCCAAAATCCAAGAGCAGACACTTCTTAAATACCTGTGCAAGCCGTGTAATCCCCAAAAAAGGTGCACGGTCCGACAAAAGTGAGCAAAAATGAGCCCCTGAGCTAGAAGAATATGAATATGCATAGATGACGAATCAACTTTATGAAGAGACTGTTGAACTTTAAAGGCATGGGGAAGAACAATATAGGGATAGTTTTATTGCTGTATAATAGCAGTTTTCAAAGATTAGTTTTGTTAGTGTAGGTTAGTTTATTTAATAGGTTCCTTTTAAAGGGGATCTCTTGGCAGGGGGCCATTTTTAATACTGATCAGATTAGTGGTGGTCCATCACTCAGACCTCCTAACAATTAGTAGTTCCAAGCAGCATCTCTTGCTGTAAGCTATAAAGAGGGGAGTCCGAAACAGAAATCACCATTCTGTTTAGAACTTACACAAACAGACCAGTATTGTAAGCTCGTGTTGTATTTTTTTAAAAAATATTTTTAAAAAAATATTTTATTTTTAGTGTTTCATGTTCCTTATATTTTTACATCATTTTAAAAAACCACATCTCATAGTCACAGTAAGAAGTCTCTGCTGGCATCACTGTAGCTCGGATGTATCCACAGTCTACAGATTTCTAGAATAAATTGTGTTGAGAAAATTCTTTATATTTTAAGCCTGACATCAAACAGACTCCTGGAGAAAAAAAGGAAGCTCTGAAGGTGGAAAATTCTGGATATAAAAGCAAGTAGTCTGAGAGCTTAGAGCCTTGTCTCACTCTACTCGGTTTCCATGATCACTTAGAGATAGCACCATTTATAGAACTGTTCAGATAGAACTAACACTGTGCTATGTTTAGAGCAGGCTCAGTGAGGTTGGTGCCTGAGCTATACTATTTAATCCAAATGAAACCAATCAAAAACGCAACTAATTCCACAAAAAACAAGCCTGCACACAAATATATCAACAGAAAAGAAGTAATAGCTATTGAAATACAGAGATGATAAAAACTTAAAAAAGTTATTACAACATACAAGGCCCAAACAAGTCAACTCTATCCTGCGTTAAAGGGGTATGTCGGGAATTTAAAAAATATTTTATATGGCCGGGGGAAGTGGGGCTGTAGAAACAGTGAACCTCTTATTCTCACCCCTCTCCATGCTCCTGTTCGGCCATGTCACCGCCGGTCACATTCCTTGTATAGCGGGCGTTTCGGGCTGTAGCAGGCACACGACTGTGGCCGGGATGCAACCACCTCTGTATACATACAGGCACAGGCACAGACGAGTGGCTGTACAGGAGTGTCGGAGGAGGGGATATAAGAGGTTTATTGCTTTCTCAGCACCTCCATGGAGTAATCAATACCATTACTGTCATATAGGTGGAGCCAAACTCCAATCCAGGACCACCCATCTGTCAATAGAGAACCCAATTTATGCCAGAATCCATGGAGAATGATCTATGAAAGGATGCAAACAGTTAGAATTTATGAAGATGTGAAAAGTCATCCTTAGGCCTAAAGCCCCATTCACACTGCACACATTGGGATGTATATTCGGACGCAAGTTTGCGGACAGATATATGTCCTCATAGCTACTACAATCCGGCAGAGATAGGGAGTCTGCTCTATCTATCCCCGTATGTACGGCCAGGCAAAACTGTTTCCTATGGAGAGAGGAGCGCTGCTCACCCCTCCTCCTCTCCAGTGCGCCGACGTGTTGTTCGCTACGGCCGTGCGAGCACATGTCCATGTGAATGTAGCCTGATACACATGACCGTGTGCAAAAAACAAGCATGGTTGGAAGCTGAGTGGCTCGAAAAAAAGAGCAGGAATAGGACCTACTCACCACACCGTGATCATGCACAATAGAGCTCGGTGGCTGCCATTTTTGCAGCGTCCTCATAGCCGCCATTTACAGGTGTGTGCATGAGTCCTTAAAGGGAACCTGTCATCAGGACCCCTTTTTCTGGCTCCCCCATGTCCGCCTAGAGTATAGTGTGCACATTTCCAAAGAGTTTTTATAGTTTCCAAAAAAAAAAGATAAGTTAGATGAAAGTTTACCTTTCTGTAGACAGAGCTGTTTGCCTAGTCACATGGGAGTGGTCAGAGGAGTGGTGCCGTCCTGAGGGGGGAGCAACGGGGGGAGGAGATATGGGGGACATGGGAGGTTTTTATTTGAAATCAATACCCAAGGATGGGGGATAGGGACCACTCCTCACTGGCCACTCCAAGGGGACACATATAAAATGTAAACTTTGATCTAACTTATCTTTTTTTTTGGAAAAAGTCAGTTTTACTATAAAAACTCTTTGGCAGTGTGTACACTATTCTCTTTGGGGAAGCCAGAAAAAATACTCCTGATGACAGGTTCCCTTTAAGGGGATCATCTGAATACTGTTATGGAGAAATGTTCCGGTATCTATTCCTTGTACAGTATGTGGCCTATTTTTAAACTTGAGAAAAATTATAATCCAGTAAAGTAAAAATTGGATGGTAAAAAAAAAAATTCTCATAAATAATTTCTTCTGTATTCCACAAATTGCTGGAGGTGGTTGACAGTGAGAATTGAAATCTCCTGTATGTTTACGATGATGAGGCGCTGACACAGCTTTCCCGTCTTTGCAGTGAGATATTTTAGCGGGATGTTTCACACATTGTACTTTATATTAATAATGAAACGTCATCTGCTATGTAGAATCTCCTGGTACAGAAATGGAGAGACTTCATTGTAATTATTACCAGTGGAATCCATAAATGTCGCACAGACCTGCCGCAGCTGGATGGAAGAAGAGAAGACCTGCAGGGGCGTCGGAAAGGTGAGCATTGACTTTCTTTTTTTATATGTTTTGGACATGCTGGGGCAGGCTATATACTGGGGGATAGCTATATACTGGGGCAGGGGCTGGCTGGCTATATACTGGGGCAGGGGATGGTTGGCTATATACTGGGGGACAACTGGCAGGCTGGCTATATACTGGGGCAGGGGCTGGCTAGCTATATACTGGGGCAGGGGCTGCTGGCTATATACTGGGGTAGGGGCTGGCTAGCTATATACTGGGGCAGGGGCTGGCTAGCTATATACTGGGGCAGGGGCTGGCTGGCTATATACTGGGGCAGGGGTTGGCTAGCTATATACTGGGGGACAAGGGGCCAGCTGACTATATACTGGGGCAGGGGCTGGCTAGCTACATACTGGGGCAGGGGCTGGCTGGCTATATACTGGGGCAGGGGCTGGCTAGCTATTTACTGGGGGACAAGGGGCAGGCTGACTATATACTGGGGCAGGGGCTGACTAGCTATATACTGGGGGACAAGGGGCCGGCTGACTATATACTGGGGCAGGGGCTGGCTAGCTACATAATGGGGCAGGGGCTGGCTGGCTATATACTGGGGCAGGCGCTGGCTAGCTACATACTGGGGCAGGGGTTGGCTGGCTATATACTGGGGCAGGGGCTGGCTAGCTACATAATGGGGCAGGGGTTGGCTGGCTATATACTGGGGCAAGGGCTGGCTAGCTACATACTGGGGCAGGGGCAGGCTGGCTATATACTGGGGCAGGCTAGCTATAGACTGGGGGACAAGGGGCAGGCTGACTATATACTGGGGCAGGTGGCTGAATAGCTATATACTGGGAAGAGGCTGTGCCCAATGCATTTCCCACCCTCGGCTTATACTGGAGTCAGTAGATTTTCACAGTTTTTTTGGAGCCCCAGCTTATATTCAGGTCGGCTTATACTCAAGTATATATAGTATTACTTTTTGATATTATTGGGGGGTCTGAAAGCTTTAAAATCCGATTAATTACTAGGTCATGCTTCAGCTATTTTACTGTCACAATGGGTTTATGGAGAGGGCACACAGGCTGATTCCTCTCCATAGGAGGCAAGTGTCTACTGCATTGTACAGCAGACACCTGCCATGAAAGAGGTTTCACCATGAAAGAATATTCTCAAATTCAAATTCCCCTAGTGATGTTAACACAATAAAGATCATTTTTAACCCTTTACTCAGTTTTATTGCTGTTTTAGCTCTTATCACGGCCTAGGTTGGTCATTGTAATATTCCAAGGTGTGAGCGGTGACTCTCTAAGACACAATGGGGGTCATTTACTAAGGGCCCGATTTGCGTTTTCCCGACGTGTTACCCAAATATTTCCGATTTGCTGTGTTTTTTCCTGAATTGCCCCGAGTTTTTGGCGCACGCGATTGGATTGTGGCGCATCGGCGCCGGCATGCACGCAACGGAAATGGGGGGGCGTGGCCAAACGAAAATCGACGGATTTGGAGAAACCGCCGCATTTTTTTTAAAAAAAGCGTCGCTGGAAACGCGCTTACCTTCACCAAGAATAGAATCGTGAACTCAGACGGGCCTCGGGGAACTTCAGCGCAGCGACACCTGGTGGATGTCGGAGGAACATGTTTACATGGCGCCCGGACCGGAGCGACAGCAGCGCGGGATACCGGAGGGCACCGGAAGGTAAGTAGATCTTTATTGTTTTAGGCAGCCCGCTCCCGGCCACATATAGTTTTTTTTCCAAACTCGGACAACCCCTTTAAACTCTTACAGGTAGTCTTTAATCGTATGGCACAAGTAATTTTTTTGTGAATTCCACTGTCTTGGGAATTTTTTTTCTAGCTTTCTAGTACATAGCACAGATTATTTTATGGTGCTACAATTCGTGTTGAAGATATCAAGCCTCATATGTCTCTGTAAATGGAAAAATAAAAAAGATATGGCTTCTGCAATGTGGCAATCGAAAAACCGAAACTTAAAAAAACTTGAAAGGGGTCTTTGAGGGGATAAAGACTGAACATGTGAAGTATTAAGGGGTTAAACATCATATCATCCTATAAAGACAAGCAGCTCAAAGTGAGATAAAATAAATCCTTGAAGCCTTCAATCTGCGGGGGAAAAAAAAAGTCACAAAATGATACGGACTGTCAATCAAAAAGTCTCCATTGTTAATAAACTCCCTTCCATTATGCGGCGTAAAAGCTGTGAAACACTTCAGCTCCGGGAGTTCAGACGTTCCAAGAGACTCTCAGAA